>CAJQZJ010000594.1:39555-70533 GCA_907164525.1 Lophiomys imhausi
GAGAACCTATGTATATCCTCAGGAAGGTGGGTAGAGCTGTGGACCAGAGGTTGGAACTGAGTGTCCCTGGAACCCAGGGATTATTATTGGAGAGACAGCAGGGATGCAGTGCCAGAAACTGGATCTGAGTATCCCTGGAAAACAGGGGGTCTCCTCATGCTGGGGAGACAGAGAGGCATTCATTTTTCATTCAGTAGCCTGCTACACTCTCATTCTGCTGTTAATGAGCTCATGCTACCTGGTCACTGTGTGCCATGTGGTCTGCAATCTTGGAATCTCCCATGCAAAGTTTCCCCAAGGTATAGGTGGGCAGTGGGAAGGGAACCATGCAATCTTGGCACCCCAGAGTAATCCATGGGTAGACTGGAAGATTGGGAAGAGAACAGACTCCATGAATCCATGTGTCCTTGGAATCAGGAAGTTGTCCTTAGCGAGGGGAGGAGGAAAGTTCCAGGAGTTCAGTGGCTGGCAGATTAGCACTCCGTGTCCCAGGTGTTGGCCTTTTAAAGGTGGGGTCTGGAACCGTGTTTCCCTGGAATCTGAGTATCCTCCTCATGTCTGGGAACACAGATACAGTAAGTTTGGCTTCAGCAGAATAGCCACTTGCTCATTCAGATGTCACTGAGTTCCTGCTACCTATACAGTGTGCCCTTTGGTGCCACCATCTTGGAATCATCTGTTTCAATTTTGATAATATTCACTCTAACTTATGTGAGAGGATATTTCATATTGTTCTGGTTTACATTTATTTAATCATGAAAATTATGTATGTTTTCACATATTTGTTGGCAACTTGTATTAGTGGAGAAAACTCTATTCAGATGCTATTTTCAAATTGACTATTTATTGAATTACATAATGTCTTTCTGTATTCATTGCCCTCCCTTTTGATCTTTTCAGACAGGGTTTGTAGACCAGTCCACCTGCTTCTACCTCCCAAATGCTGGGACTAAAGGCATGCACCACCACCACCTTTTTTTTTTTTTTTTTTTTTTTTTTTTTGCTTTTCTAGACAGGGTTTCTCTGTGTAGACCTGGCTGTCCTGGACTCTCTTTCTAAACCAGTCTGGTCTTGAACTCACAGAGCTCCGACTTCTTCTACCTCCCAAGTTCTGGGATTAAAAGCATTCACCACCATGCCCCACAATTACAGACATCTGTGAACTGCCATGTTGAAGCTGAGATTTGAACCCAGGTGCTTTAGAAAAGCAGTAAGTGCTCTTAACCAAGGAGCCATATTTCCAGCCCCATTATTCCATTTCTTAAATGGGTGGTTTGATTCTTGTTCAGTTCTTTTGTGTTTTTTTGTCTGTTTTAGATAAAATCCTCTGGCAGTTTTATAGCTGCTCAACATTTCTTCCTTTCTGAGGGATATGTTTTTACTTTAGCTGTTTCCTTTGCTATGAAGAAGCTGCTTAATTTCATGAGTTTTTATTTGTCAACTGTTGATCTTATTTCCTGAGCATCTGGGGTCTGATTTAGACAGTCTTTGCCTATATCTACATATTGAAGTGTTTCCCCTAATTTTTACTTTTATAGTTTGAGAAAATCAGGCCTCATGTTAATCTCTTTAAGACACTTGGAATTATTTTTTTTCGGGGTTAAAGCCTGGGCTATAGATTAATTATATTCATGTGGACATAAAATTTCCCTGCACTATTTGATGAAGAGGCTGAATCTACTCCAGTATGTGTTGATGGAATCTTTGTCAAAGAGCAATGGGTGCAAATTTCAAACCTTATGACTGTATATTCTGTTCTATTCAATTGTTCTATGTGTCAGGTTTGGTGCCAGTACCATGATTTATTTCTTACTACTGCTTTATCATATAGTTTGAAATGAAGTTGTGATGACTTCTGTAATATTTAATGTGGGTAAAATAAATAACTACTTTATCCTGTATACTGAATAAGATTAGAGGATTCCCTCTCCTGCTGAAAATTTTCCATATGCTTCCTAGGTAGTTTGATTTGTGTATTAACCCTTACTCAAGGGTCATACTATTACTATTATCCGACCAAAATCAAGACATGGTGAAAGTTTAGACACAAAGCTCAAAAAGTGATTCCCAAACTTAAGAGTAAGGAAGAGGACAATTCTGAAAGAAACCTAGCTGGGTCCACTATTTATGAACAGACAGATTCACATTACCAAGAATCATGGAGACTGACCTCTTTGTAAGATCACAATGTCATTAACTCACAATCTTCCTAATCACGAATAATATCTTAGCTCCTGTGAATGAGAATTTAGTGTCCCAGCAAAGCAAACATTTTACTTCATTAGTTCTGGTATGTTGTTAACCATATCTGATTCTTCAGTCTCAGCTAATCAGAACCACAGAATCCTAATTCAATCTTAAAACAAATGGCCCTAATAGAGTGTTTAAAATTCTCTCTGAAATTAGACAGGCCAGGTCTCCACCGTCTGCACTGGTCTCAAAACTGTTAGCTTCCAAGCCACTAAAGAACAGCCCACTGTGATCTCAATACTCAATGGCTTTTCCAATCCAAATGCCCAAAGTGATTCCACTATGCTACCCAAACCACATGGTGAGGTCTCTCAAAGGAATACCACATTACCATGGCACCAACTTGTCCTAGTCATGATTACCATTTCTGTGAAGAACAACATGGCCAAAAGCAAGTTGGGGAGGAAATGATTTATTTGGCTCACACTTCCACACTTTAGTCCATCATTGAAAGAGGTCAGTACAGAAACTCAAACAGGGCAAGAACCTGGAGGCAGGAGTTAATGCAGAGGCATAGAAAGATACTGCTTAACGTCTTTTTAATTCTTCCTGTTCCATTGGAGTACCTTTGCCTATCCTTTTACTCTAAGGTGGTGACCATCTTTAAAACTAAAATATGTCTTTTGGAGGGAGAACACAAGTGGAATTTGTTTCTTGATCCATATCAGTGACATTCGAATGGAGAATTAATGCCATTTATGTTTACATTATTATGGAAATGTGGGTTTTAGTTTTGACCATCATGTTGTTGATTTTTTTGTGTTGTGTTCTTAGCAATACTTTGTGTTTTAATACTTATGGTTTCATATTTGTCCACAGACTCTATGCTATGTTCATTCCTCTCTCAGCCCAAAATAATGCTTCCTGTACTTCCTTAGGTTTATATTTGTTAAATATAACTATTTTTAGGCTATCGATGCTGTGGAAAATTGTTCTTCCTTCAATCATGGTGGTAGTATTGCTGAGTATATTATTTTAGATTGGATGTCATTTAGGATTTCGAATGTAATACTGTAGGATTTTCTAGTTTTGAAAGTTTTCCTTGAGAAATCAGTTGTTATTACTCCAGTGTTTCCTGGAATTAGGGAAATTCAGTCTTCAATCTGATGGGGTTTTCTTTATGACTTGCAGTTTTTCTCTTACAGATTTCAATGCACTTTTTTGCTCTGTATACTCAGTGTTTTATGTATAAAATGCTTGGAAATGTTTGCTTCTGCTCTTTTCCTCTTTGTGTTCTGTGTGCTTCTTGTATTTGTATTGGTGTGTCTTTCCTTAGTTTGGGGCAATTTTTTTTTCTCTGATCTTATTGATCAGAGTTTGTGTTTACCATTGATTTGAGATTCTTCTCCCTCACCTGTGGCTATAATTTATACTTTTGACGTTTTTCATGGTGTCTCACATACACAATACATTCTAAGCCTGCACACTACCAAAAGAACTACATTCCCACCCCCACAGCCTGATCTCTTCTGATAATAGAGTTACTCACTTCTGGGTGCACTGTAAGAAAGACTAATTTTCCCCAGAGTGTTTGGAGGAGGTGAAATTTTTGTACTTTTACCAAAAGAGCTGTTAATTTCCAGATGAGACCTTGAAGTCACTGTCAATTAAGTAGGGAAGCCATCATGAATGTTTTAGAAGAATGAAGGATAACTTGAGGAATCTGAAATTTTTTCCACTTCTTTAAAATGGGATATTATTATTGTTACTTTTGTTATGTTTTCAAGGACTAGGATCAGTTAATCTACATAGACAGATATGATCTGGGAAGAATAGCTCACACAAGGAAAACCCAGAGCTCAGCTATTCCTATTCTGCTGTTTTCCTAGAGTTAGGGAAGTTCATTTTTCCATTTGATGATTCCACTTTCTGATAACCTCAAGTCCAGAACTGCCTTCTCCAGTTGACATGATAACTATAGGGCCAAATTCTACATGGATGTTTGTCAAAGGTCCAATCAGGTGAGTATTTCTTTTTCTCTTCATTAAGAGTGAGAGCTGTAAGTAGCTGGCAGAATGAAGCAGGATTTTATGCAATAAATGATTAGAGAATTCTGCTTAGAATATTATATTTGAGACATATTGTCAAATAGATATACAACAGATTCTTGTAGACATAACGTTATCAGTGTAACTATTTATAAAAACCATAGATTACAGATAATGTGATCTCTGATTATTATATATGTGACAATGTAAGGGGGCTATTGGAAAGAGGATGTAGCCTAGACTCAGGGTGTATAGAGAGACAGGAAAGGCTAATAGGGTGAAGATTATCAATGGGTATTATATATTGAATGAAAATATCATGAAACTTGTCATTTTTATAAAAATTAAATGGTTACATATGTAAACAGTATCTCCAGATGGAATATTTTAATCACAGTGCCTGACTATGGATTCTTTTGATTGTGTACTCTAATAGTTCTAAGAATATGGTTTCATCTATGTATTGCCAACTGTGCTAGTTTTATATCGCTGTAAAAAACAAATACCTGAAATAACCAAGAGGGTCAAAAACAAATAACACATATTTATTGGATTACATAAGTACATTTATATTATTGAAATACATTTAAATTGTATTTTGTATTTTCTCATTTTGCCACTTTTTTCAAGTTAACTGATTGTATGCATTTATTATAGAAACTAAAACTAAGAATATACAATAAATATTAACTAATTTAATGTTTATCAGTAATTTTCTTTTTTAATTTATTTATTTATTGCTTCAGGTTACCTCTCCATCACAGTGTCCTCTTTCCACCTCTCTCAGCCCCACCCTCTCCCCCCCAACCCTTCCATCCCACTCCTCTGGAGTGGAATGTCCCTACATAACATTCCCCTGCCCCAGTCAGCAGTCATATGAGGGCCAAGAGCCTCCTCATACTCTGGAGTCCTACAAGGCAGCACCACTAGGGAAAAGTGTCTCAATGACAGGGAGAGAAAATGAACAAACAAATAAAAAAAAAAAAGTCTATGTCCATGTTCCCTTTGGTTTGTTGGTTTTAGTATAGATATCCTGTCCCATACTATATAGCTAAAATCCGATTATAAGTGAATAGTTGCCATGTGCATCCTTCTGTGTCTGGGTTAGCTCACTCAGGATGTGCTTTTCTAGTTCCATCCATTTGTCTGCAAATTGCATAATTTCCTTATTTCTGATAGCTGAGTAGTATTCCATTGTGTAGATTTACCACAGTGTTTTAATCCATTCTTCGGTTGAGGGACATCTGGATTGTTTCCAGTTTCTAGCTATTACAAATAAGGCTGCTATGAACATAGATGAGGCAACTTCCTTGTGATTCAGTGAGGAGTCATTTGGATGTATACCCAGAAGTGGTATGGCTGGGTCCCGAGGCAGAACTATTCCAAGTTTTTAAAGATATAGCCAGACTGACCTCCATAGTGGTTGCACAAGCCTGCACTCCCACCAGCAATTGAGGAGGGTTCCAGTTTCTCCACACTGTCGCCAGCATGTGCTGTCATTAGTATCAGTAATTTTCTATTCTGTTGATTTTGCATGTACTTAGGAATTCTCAGGAAAGTTTTACCTCATGGCATAGTAAAACGTAAGACATTATTAACATTATATAAGAAATTTTAAAAAGCCTTAGATAGATTTGGTTATTCTATTGCAATGATTTCCATAAAGTAGATTGGGGGGGATTTCAAAAGAATTTGGAAACCTACATTATTTCTGAAATCCTTGTAAAGTTATTTTATAACAATGTAAAGTGAGTTTCAGTAGGTATTTGCGTGTTTCAGTTGAAATGAATTCAGTGTTAATATTTCAAGTTTTCTAACTTGAACCTTGTAATAGTGCTACCAATATATTATTGAGTAAGCTTTTATTAGCAGTGAGTAAAATATTTTCAATTCTTTAATAGTATAAAATTATTTAAAGTCAGCATCCACATGGTTTCCTCTAATAAATACAAAATACAATTGCTCATTAAAATACATATTCACAAAGAAATGCCATGAAATTTTAAGTTAACTGACAAGTCCATTTTTTTTTTGCTAGAATGTCATTTACTAATTGATACAAGATTAAAATGGAGAAGGAAGGCAGGTGTGGTGACACATTTCTATGATCTCAGCACATTCAAGTGTAATACAAGAGCATCATGGGTTTGATTGAAGTCAGTCTGAACTACAGGTACAGATCCTCCCCCTCCCCCTTTCTGTCTTCCAGTGAGCATTTCCTTATCATCCTCAAACTCACACTATGCAGCTTGTGACAAACTCTGGGTGCTGTCACTCCCCACAGTCTCCCAACAGTGATAATCCTGCTGCTGCTTCATTTAAGGGGAACTGGCTCATGAGTGTGTGATTGGAATATTCTAGTCAGTGTCTCTGTGCTTCCAGTTACACCTGAGCTAAACTCAGTT
The DNA here is from genome assembly GCA_907164525.1 of Lophiomys imhausi. Lineage (NCBI taxonomy): Eukaryota > Metazoa > Chordata > Mammalia > Rodentia > Muridae > Lophiomys > Lophiomys imhausi. The sequence continues at coordinate 46,199 of CAJQZJ010000594.1, forward strand.
TGCAAAGAAAATTCATGCCTTTAAATTATTTTAGAATATCAGGTGCTAGCTATAAGCTAATACCTTATTAGTAAGTGATCAGTATTTAGTCCTGCTGTCCTTATCTATGTCATAAAGGTTCATGGGAACAGCTTGTGTGGCTAGATCTCCATCCCCTGAGATCTCTGAAGACAGCTTCATGCTGCTGCCATAGGACAGCTCAACAGGTGATATGTGTCTTGTCAACTAAAAGTCACACACTCACTTTATGTTCTCTCTGAGCAGTCATCCTGCTTTTGGTCATTACTAATTAAATACCCTAAATCTTAAAATAAAAATGGTACTTTTTTTATCTAGTAAAACTTTTTACCTAGCAGCTCTTGGTCTTCTTTGTTGCAGGTCTCTTCAGACAGTTATCTGCACAGTGCTTAGTCTTTTGGTCTGGGTTAATTTAATAGTGATGGCTTCTCTACTATTATTAAAGTTTATGGATATACTTTGGGTATTAGTACTTACAGCTGAAAATAAACTTAAACTATTGTGAAAGACCCCAGCACTGTAATTCTTTTTTAAATAAACCAAATTGCTATTCTCAGTGCATGCAATGTTAAAAGCCCTGTAGACATGGTAGCAATTGTGTTTTCTAGTCTAGTGTAAGTTTTGGTGAACCCCAGAGAAAGATGCCACTTGATCAATTAGAAGATTTCTCATACTCTATAAAAAACATTTGCAAAGCAATGGATATGAAGGAGAGAGGTTGAAGAACATACCTTTGGGAAAGAAAAAATATTTTAGATCACTATGTTTTACCTTATATTATCTTTTTATATTACTTATATTACATTGCTATATTAATAGATAGTAGAAGTAAAATACATATAAAATTATTATACACATATGGTTTGTAATTTACAATTTTACAATTGGAATAAGGCAACTGTTCTTTTAATTTGGAGTCCAGGATTGAATTAAGTATTCATTTAAAATTTGTTTATTTTACATATATGATATTTTGCTTGCATGTATGTCTGTGTACCACTAGTGTATCATGTTAGAGAGAGCAATGGATCCTCAGGAACTAGAGTAAAAAATGACTACATACCACCACATCACTGCTAGGAATCTAACCCAGGACCTTTGTAAGATTTTGTTGCTGTTGTTATTTTGTAATAATTTATTTTTTATTTCTTCAAGTTACATCTCAATAGCAATCCCCTCCCTACTCCCCCCTCCAGTCCCACCCTTCCACCCTCCTCCCCCTCAACCCCCCATCCTCTTCCCTTTTTTTTTTTTTTTTTTTTTTTTTAGTTTAAGGTATTTCTTTTTCCCCCCAACAGCTCTCCCTTTCAGTCCAACAAATGGTTCCCTTTCTTGTAACTATAAATACAATACAACACAACAGAAATAAATAGGCCACAATTATGAGAGTTATATGGCTTAGCATACATTCCCAATGTCCAGTCCATATGTATTTGGCACCTGACTTTAACATTCTACTATCTAAGCATCTCCATGAGTTTAAAGTTCTATATCTAACTCAGCTTTCATACTAACTTACATCACAATTTTAAAAATATCTTCTTAGATCCAGAACACCCTCTTGATTCCTAAACAACTCAAAATTTAACTATGAGACTCTAGTAATCTATTCTTCAACCACCTCAGAGACCTGAGAGGGATAAATATATCTGATTCTATAGGAAGTACAGGGCCTGCAGCTTCCAAAACTAAGAAATGACATACCAGTGGCTGCCGGGACAGTTCCCATTTTCTCTCCATACATTACAGCATCAATCTTCAGCCATTTGGACCAGTTTCTCTGACAGACATTGATTGTAGAGCAGGGATTATGAAGGACTTACCTACCCTGTCTTGGCAGAGCTAGGCTGTCGACTTACCTGCTTCCAACTTTTGTCCTTTTTGGACAGAAGTCTGTCTACAGTTGAAACAAGGGGTCTTTCTTGCCAAGAGAAAGGCTTACCACCAATTCAATCATCTCCCACTGGAGATTCTTCGATGCTCATCTTCTACTTGGAGTAGAATAGGGGGTGCTGTCAGGAGCTGACATGTCTTGATATCAAAAAAATCTTAAGTTAAGAAAACATTTTGAATGCCATATTATGCAGATCTCTTGAGGTTTTTGAAGATGCCCTATCTATCTCTTATATTTAGATAAGCAAATATTGCTTAGTTTCCATTTCTTAATTATCCTAAACAGTTTATGATGGTTAGTAGCAAGAGGCCAAAACCTGACATTTTATTTTTAGCATTACTAGGAAAAATACCTTTAAGAAGCGTTGCCCTTAATTTTGTATCAATATACAAAGATCGATACCGATGTAGCCCAATACAATCTTAATTTTACATCAATATACAAAGGTCAATACCATTGTGGCCAAATTAAATCTTAATTTTGTATCAATATAGAAAGATCAATATCGATGTATCCCTATACAATCTTAATTTTGCATTAATATACAATGATCAATACCAATTTAGCGAAATATAATATTAATTTTGTATCAGTATACAAAGGTATAAGGCCATATTCAAAAATCTGTCCTTTTTTCTTGATCTTTCCTATACTATGTCTATGTCTCATTTTTCTCAAGTCTGTTTACTCCTATATAGGAGAGAAAGAAGGCTACAGAAAAGAAAAAGAGAGAAGTCCCTGGGTCTAACCACCAAAACCCATTTAACAAGACCATTTAACAGCTTGTAGCCTTTTCCCCTAAATAACAAAATTTTCTATTGTCCATCAAATAACCAAAGGGGCAGAACACCCTCCCCACCTTCTGGGGATGGGACATTGTTCTCTTTAAATGACTTCCTGCTGATTTAGGACGTAGTAAACCTGTTTGGGGCCCAAATAAGAATGGAAAAGTGGTTAAAAATGTTAATAGAATCATTTGATGTTCAGTTCTTTTGTGCTCAGCTATTTAGATGTCCTTTGAAGTTCATAGACAGAAGCTGATCTTCAGAGCTTTACTGAAGTTCTGGCTGGAGCAGTCTGTGGAGCTGAATGATCTTAGCGATGTTGAGTTGTTGTGGTTGCAGACTTTTGAGGAAACTGCTATTGAGGAAGTCTGAAAGGCTGGATTGTCTGGGCCACTCATCTACTTTAGTGTCTGATCTGTTTTCTGCTGAGGTTTCCGTTGTCCAGTTGTCCCTGGATTCCCTGAATGGATGCTTTAAATCTCCTGGAGAGATAAGAACAGAGCCCTATCCTAATCCTAACTCTGAGACAATTACTTTTTTTTGGGGGGGGGCTCAGGTAATATTTTTCCTGGAGCAAATTTGAATTTTCACAATATATAAAGTATTACCTTTCAATCCGGATTAAAGAAGAAATTATTTTGATATTTTGGAGCTAAACAAACCTTTATATATTTTGAGATCTCAAAGGACAATTTGTTTGAATTGCAGCCTGCCTTTTGTATGTAGCTTTTAAACTTAAATCCTTCCAAATCCTATGTGCCTGTCTCTGCATTCTAAGTTTTGGGATCAAAGACATGTGGTTCCCAACTGATGGGATTAAAGATGTGCTCCTCCACCCCTGGATCAAAGTTTTTCTCTGTTTAGAGCTTGTTTTGTGTCAGGCTGACCTTGAGCTCTGAGATCTGCCTGTTTTTGTCTCTAGTGTGTTGGGATTAAGGGTGTATTCTTCCCCAATGATGGGACTAAGGGTGTGCACCATCACCACCCTGTTTCTTGTAACTCTAGAATTTATAATACAACTAACTCTATAGTGATCCTCCTGTCTCTGCTGGAGGTAAAGGCGTGGGCTAACACCATGCATTATTTTACCTTAGCTCTAAGTTTTTTCAACTCTTGGAAGTTTGTAAAACCAGGTTGAACAGCTGTCACCTTTAATTTATTTACAGTGTTTTAAACCTGTTACCTGCTTTTTAATGCCAAACCATGGAAATAGCCTATACCTCTACTAAAAAAAAAAAAAAGAACTTTTAAGATGCTATCAAGTTTTTATAATCTCTGTGGCCACCTGCATTATAACATTCTAATCTGAAATTAAGGCCATTTTCCTTTCATGCCAGTAAGGCAATTATACCTTTGGTAAATTATAGTTTGAAAATTTTATATTGTATTTTTATTATATTTTTAAGCTTATTAACTCTTTTCTTAAAAAAGTATTATTTACTTCTAGAACATAGTTTCCTCCCTCCTCCCCTACTGGCCCCTCCCTTGCTCTCTCCTTCCCTCCCTCTCTCCTTCCCTCTCTCCCTCTCTCCTTGTTCTTCTACTTGGTACTCTCCTTCTCCTCAGATGAGGTGGGCCATGACATATGATACTCTCTCAGATCTTGCGTCATGTGAGGGCCAAGAGCTTCCACTTGTACTGGAGCTTGATAAGGCACACCATCTAGGGTGTGGTGTTCCACTAACCTGCAGCAGATTCCATGACTCACTGGTGGGTACAATTATTCCTAGGATAGATATGCTAGGTTCCTATCTATTTGGGTGTGTGGGTTGTAGGATAGTTATCCTCTGATGTATGGTTAATATCCATTTATAAGGGAGTACATACCATGTTAATATTTCTGGGACTGTGTCAGCTCACTTAGGATGAGCTTTTCTAGTTCCATCCATTTGGTTTCGAATTGCATGATTTCCTCGTTTCTGATAGCTGTGTAGTATTCCATTGTGTAAATGTACCACAGTTTTTTTTATCCATTCTTCAGTTGAAGGACATCTGGGTTGTTTCCAGGTTCTGGCTATTACAAATAAAGCTGCTATGAACATTGTTGAGGCAATGTCCTTGTGGTTTTGTTTCGAATCTTTTGGATATATGCCCAAGAGGGATATGGCTGAGTCTTGAGGTAGATTTATTCCCAATTTTCTAAGATATCTCCAGATTGCTTTCCAAAATGGTTGCACAAGTTTGCAGTCCCACCAACAATGGGGTAGTGTTCCCGTTTCTCCACATCCTCGCCAGCATGTGCTATCATTTGAGTTTTGATCTTAGCCATTCTGACAGGTGTGAGATGGAATCTCAGAGTTCTTTTAAGTTGCATTTCCCTGATGACCAAAGATATTTAACACTTCCTTTTTCCATTGTATGTTTTTGGCTTCTTTGTCAAAAATTAAGTGACCGTAGGTGTGTGTGTTCGTTTCTCAGTCCTCAATTCGATTCCATTGATCCACTGGTCTGTTTCTATACCAGTACCATGCTGTTTTTATTACTATTGCCCTGTAGTACAGCTTGAAATACGGGATGGTGATACCTCCAGATGTTCTGTTATTGTACATGATTGATTTAGCTATTCTGTGTCTTTTGTTATTCCATATGAAGTTGAAAATTGTTTTTTCCAGATCTGTAAAAAATTGAGTTGGTATTTGGAGAGGAATCACATTGAATCTGTATATTGCTTTTGGTAAGATTGCCATTTTTATTATGTTGATCCTACCTATCCATGAATAAAGGAGATCTTTCCATCTTCTGATATCTTCTTCAATTTCTTTCTTCAGGGACTTGAAGTTCTTATCATACATGTCTTTCACTGGCTTGGTTAGAGCTACCCCCAGGTATTTTATATTATTTGTGGCTATTGTGAAGGGTGTTGATTCCTTTATTTCTTTCTCAGCCTATTTATCTTTTGTGTAAAGAAGGGCTACTGATTTTTTGAATTGATTTTGTATCTGGCCACCTTCCTGAAGGAGTTTATCAGCTGTAGAAGTTCTCTGGTGGAATTTTTGGGGTCACTGATGTATACTATCATATCATCTGCAAATGGGGATACTTTGACTTCTTCCTTTCCAATTTGTTTCCCCTTGATCTCTTTTAGTTGTCTTATTGTTCTAGCTAAAGCTTCAAGTACTATGTTGAAGAGATATGGAGAGAGTGGGCAGCCTTGCCTTGTCCCTGATTTTAGAGGAAATGCTTTAATTTTCCCTCCATTTAGTTTGATGTTGGCTATTGGCTGGCTGTAAATTGCCTTTATTATGTTTAAAGATGGTCCTTGTATGCCTGATCTCTCTAAGACTTTTATCATGAAAGGGTGCTGTATTTTGTCAAAAGCTTTTTCAGCATCCAATGAGATGATCATGTGGTTCTTCTATTTCATCTTGTTTATGTGGTGGATTACATTGATGGATTTTCTAATGTTGAACCACCCCTGCATCCCTGGGATGAAGCCTACTTGATCATGGTGTATGATACTTTTGATATGATCTTGGATCCGGTTTGCAAGTATTTTATTAAATATCTTTGCATCCATGTTCATAAGAGAAATTGGTCGGAAATTTTCTTTCTCTGTTGGGTCTTTGTGAGGTTTAGGTATCAGGGTAAATGTGGCCTCATAGAATGTGTCTGGCAGTATTCCTTCTGTTTCTATGTTGTGGAAGAGTTTGAACAATATTGGTGTTGTGTTAGCTCTTCTTTGAATGTCTGGTAGAATTCTGTGCTGAAACCATGTGGGCCTGGGCTTTTTTTGGTTGGAAGATTTCTAATTACTTCTTGTATTTCCTTAAAGGTTATAGGACTGTTTAATTTGTTTACCTGTTCTTGATTTAACCTTGGTAGGTGGAATCTATCAAGAAAATTGTCCATTTCATTTAGATTTTCCAATTTTGTGGAGTACAAGTTTTTGAAGAAGGACCTAATGATTCCTTGGATTTCTTCAATGTCTGTTGTTATTTCCCCCTTTCATTTCTGATTTTGTTGATTTGGGTATTTTCCCTCTGCCTTTTAGTTAGTTTAGCTAAGGCTTGTCTATTTTGTTGATCTTTTCAAAGAACCAGCTTTTGGTTTTGTCAATTCTTTGTATTGTTCTTTTTGTTTCTAAGTTGTTGATTTCAGGCCTGAGTTTGATAATTTCCTCTCATCTGCTCCTCTTGGGAGTGTTTGCTTCTTTTTGTTCTAGCTCTTTCAGATGTGCTTTTAGGTGGCTAGTATAGGAATTCTCCAGTTTCTTTTTGAAGACACTTAGTGCTATAAACTTTCCTCTTAGCACTGCTTTCAATGTGTCCCATAAGTTTGGGTATGTTGTGCCTTCATTTTCATTGCGTTCTAAGAAGACTTTAATTTCTTTTTTTATTTCTTCCCTGACCAAGAGGTCATTGAGGAGGGAGTTGTTCAGTTTCCATGTTTTTGCAGGCACTCTGTTGTTTTTGTTATTGTTGAAGCCTAGCTTTATTCCATGATGGTCTGATAAGTTACAAGGAGTGATTTCAATTTTCCTGTATCTGTTGAGGCTTGCTTTGTGACCGAACATATGGTCGATTTTGGAGGTTCCGTGAGGTGCCAAGAAGAAAGTGTATTCTTTTGTTTTGGGGTGAAATGTTCTGTAGATATCAATTAGGTCCATTTGATTCATGACATCTGTGGGGTTCATTATTTCTCTGGTTTCTGCATTGTTGATCTGTGCAGTGGTGAGAGTGGTGTGTTGAAGTCTCCCACTATTAATGTGTGAGGTTCAATGTGGGATTTGAGCTTCAGTAGTGTTTTTTTAATGAATATGGGTTGTCTTACATTTGGGCCTAGATGTTTAGTATTGAAATTTCATCTTGGTGGATTTTTTCTTTGATGAGTATGTAGTGTCCTTCCCCATCTCTTTTGATTAATGTTGGTTGAAAGTCTAATTTGTTGCATACTAGAATTGCTACTCCAGCTTTTTTCTTGGGTCCACTTGCTTGGTATATCTTTTTCCAGCCCTTTACTTGAAGATAATGTCTATCTTTTTTGCTGACGTGTGTTTCTTGTAAGCAGCAGAATGTGGGATTCTGTTTTCGCATCCATTCTGCTAGCCTGTGCCTTTTTATTGGGGAATTGAGTCCATTGATGTTGAGAGATATTAATGACCAGTGATTGTTATTTCCTGCCATCTTGATGTTGGTGGAAATAGTGTGTGAGTGAGCTTCTTTTCTTTTGGTTTTGCTGCAGGCATGCTGTTTGCTTCCTGTGCTTTCTTGTGTGTAGTTAACATCTTTGGGTTGAAGTTTTCCTTCCAACATCTTCTGTAGAGCTGGATTTGTGTATAGATATTGTTTGAATTTAGCTTTGTCATGGAATATCTTGTTTTCTCCATCTATGTTGATTGACAATTTTCCAGGGAATAGTAGTCTGGCCTGGCATTTGTGGTTTTTTAGGGTCTGCAAGATGTCTGTCCAGGCCCTTCTGGCTTTTAGAGTCTCTGAAGAAAAGTCAGGTGTGATTCTGATAGGTTTGCCATTATATGTTATTTGACCCTTTTCCCTAGCAGGTTTTAAAATTCTTTCTTTGTTCTGTACATTTAGTGTTTTGATTATTATGTGGTGGGAAGATTTTCTTTTCTGGTCTAATGTATTTGGAGTTCTGTAAGCTTCTTGTACAGTTATAGGCATCTCTTTTTTTAGATTTGGGAAATTCTCTTCAATGATTTTGTTGAAGATATTTTCTGGTCCATGAGTGTGGGACTCTTCTCTTTCTTCTATTCCTATTATTCTGAGATTTCATCTTTTCATTGTGTCCTTGATTTCCTGAAGGTTTTGTGTCAGGACTTTTTTAGATTTGACATTTTCTTTCACAGATGTATCAATTTCTTCAGTTTTATCCTCTGAGCCTGAAATTCTTTCTTCCATCTCTTGTATTCTGTTGGTGATGCTAGTGTCTGTAGTTACGATTCTTTTCTTAAGGTTTTCCAGTTCTTTGAATGTCTCGGATTGGATTTTTTGCATTGCTTCAACTTCCCTTTTCAGGTCTTCCACTCCTTTAAGTGCTTTATTCATTTCCATCACCTCCTTTGCAGTACTTGTTGTTGCTCTCTGGGTTATTTTATTTCCTCCCTTAGGCCTTCTATTATTAATATAAGCATAGGATTAAGGTCATTTTCCTTTGCTTCAATTGTGTTCGGCTGTCCAGAGTTGTCTGTAGCATTATTGCTAGGATCTGGAGACATCCTATTGTTTTGGGTTTTTTTTTTTTTTTACCATGTTCTTGTGCTGACCTTTTGTCATCTGATGGACCCAGGTGTTATCTGTTTGTTTCTTTTGTTACCTGACCTTGGTGCTCAGGAAAACTCCCTGCCCTCGGGATTGGCTGCTCCTGAGATCCTGATGTTTACCTCCAGATGGTAGGCAGGTTCCTATAATAGACTGACTGGCTGTCAGAGAGGAGGGTGCCTGCTGCTCTCCTCAACTGCTTTTGACCCAATTGGACCAATATAGAGGGGATTGGAGTGGGGAGAGGGCTAGCCTCTGAGGACCTGGGAGCTGACAGGCCTCCTCAGAAAGGTAGGTAGAGCTGTGGTTGGGTCTGTGTTCTCCTCTCACTGACCCTGTCGTTCTGGCTCCCCAGCTAGGCTGACTATGCAGGCAGGGGGCTCCCCCCACAACAGATCCTGTCCTTAGTGTGCCTGTTACTGACTACCTCAGATGCTTGGGTGCTAGGGTGAGTGACCCACACGCCCCAGTATTTGTGGAGAACACACAGTCGCGGGCTCTGTTTGCAGGCAGTCTTGGCTCCTAATTGCTTTGCTGTGACTGGGTAAGTCTCTGCTTCTCCACTACAGTGCACACTGTGTCGCTATGTTGGAAACTCCAGAAAAAATAATCTCACTTACCTTTGCTCTTGTTGTGCAGCTGTTTTTCCCTCTTGGGTGTACAGGTCCGAGTGCAGGCTAGATATCAGGCAGACAGGTCGGGCCGCTGGTCTTTGGCTGGAGCCGTGGGCTGGATCTGCTCCTGGGCTAGATCTCTAGCCAGAGCTCCTCTCCAGACAGGTGACGGAACTGGCTGATCTCAGGGTGGTGTTCCCGGGAACTGCATGGGCTGTTTTACCTGGTGACCGTTCTCAATGTTCACCGTGGGAATTCAGACACCGTCTGTGTTTCACTGTCAGCTAGGGGACCTCACATTCACTCCACAGTGACTAATCTCATTCACCTACTACTCAGATGCACTGCTCTATAGTCGGCACCATCTTGGATCCTCTACTTTGCAAGATTTAAAAGTGCTCTCTTTTGTCGTGTCAAATCATGATTAGGAAGGCACCAATTCATCTCTCCACCACATCTCCTGGAGCTTTTAAAAACAAAACATCACTGTGCAGCTACTGTAAATGTATGTTAGGGAGAGAATCAGAAGTTTGGTACTGGAAATTGAGATGAATCTATTCCTTTACTGGATTAAGCTTAAGGAACAAAAATCCTGTAAATATAAAATGTGTCATTAATCATGTCATACTCATGAGGATGTCATAGGATGCCTCCTCCAATAACTTCTGCATTATCTCTACACATATACCCATGCTTGCATCTAAAGATGTTGAATATAGTAGTGAACTTGAAAATGTAATTGGACACTCTTTTTCTCACAAGAATCCAAGTCAGTGTAGTTGTTTTCTATTTCTCAATGCTGATTTTGAAGTAGTAAATTAAATTAATTCAATAATAAATTGATCATGGAAATAGGGTTAAATAACTTACAGAAGCACCAAAGTTAAGACTTGAGTAAAACTGTAAAATATGTCTGGGTACTGGTGATGTATGATAAAACTCATGACTCTGTTTTCCAGTGCACAGGAAGGAATGTCTTTTAAACAGAAATTCCCAGACAGCATCGCTATATGGTCATGCTTCAGCAAGTCATATTTGTCACAATGTGTGGAAAATAGTACTTGTCTTAATGTTGCATGTTTTCTCTTGTTTGAGCTTCCTAGTTCCATGGCTTCATATGTGATTATGTATTCTATAGGAACTACAGAAACTAGGAAAATAAAACAAGTGGTGGTGAGAGCAATAGAGAGCAGAATAGCAGAATACAGGTATCTGATCAGGGAAATGGGAAAGACGGCTCCTTAGGCAAGGAGGAGGGAGGTGAATACAGAAGGTGGGAGGAAGGTAAAGGAGGATAACAGGATAGAAAACATGAAAATGTGTGGGTTCTTAGGTAAGGAGAAGAAAAATCAATATAGAACAAGAGTTAATTAGGTAAAATAATCCGATGTCTGAAAAAAAAGGAATCATTGTGTGAATGATTACTATCTCTCACAAAAAGGGAAGAAAAATCTTGTTTGTCTTGATAGCTGGGACTTAGTTCTTTGATCCTGAATTGGAGTCCACAAAGGGTTAAAATGAGACAGCAACTGAAATGGAAGCCATCTAGGATCATTTATAACTGTAATGTTTGTACAAGTAATAGAGCGTGGAATGGACACTAATGGTCTCCAACTGTTTTCAATTCTGGATTCTGAGGATGTAAGAATCCATGAAAAAAGAAACATAAAAAATGACAAATTAAGATAGATAATTTACTGATTGAAAAGTGGGAATATCATGAATTGCCCCTGTGATTCCATTAGAATTATGAGTTAAGACATGGCTAATTGCAGAACAGAGCATAGTATAATTATAGAATGTGAGACTAACTTACCTAACTTTATGTATTTCTTTTATAACTTTTTTTTCTGAGATCAACGTAAGTTTTGTTTGGTTGTACAGTTGTGATTAATATTATGTGCTCCTCACTACTGTTTAAGTGTTAAGTATAAAATAAGACAACTTAAACTAATAGGATTAGATTTCTAAGGTGTGTGACTCAGGTGCAATACAGGCACACAAAGTGTGCACTCTGTATAGATTTGTGTGTTGATGTCTGTATTAAGTATAATACGCTACATATACAGGATATACAAAAAAGTATATAGAAATATAGGGTATGTCCAGCCTGGAACATTAAAAGTTAAAGAGGCAGGTTAATTAAAAATAAATAGGGAAAACTGAATGATGATATAGACATACTGTCCTTTGAATCACAACTTTGATGTTTACCCTATTTTTTCAGATAGATGAAATATGCTTCCTCTCTGCTTCGAAGATGAATAAATTTTCCTCTTATGTCCTTATGAGAGAATGTCCTTTATTTTGAAGCTGAGCTTGGAGTCCCAGTCAATATGTTTCTTCTTTTTTTCTACACCTTCATAATCATCAGTCACAGACCTAAGCCCATGGACCTGATTTCTTGTCAAATGACCTTCATTCACCTAATGATGATCCTCACTGGAGTGGATCATTGGCTTAGAAACATATTTGAGTCACTGAATGTTGAGAATGACTTCAAATGTAAGGCAATTTTTTACTTAAGCAGGGTGTTGAGAGGCCTCTATCTGCATCACCTGCCTGCTGAGTGTTTTCCAGGCTGTCACTATCAGTCCTTGTATTTCTTTGTTGGCAAAATTTAGACATAAACTAAAGAAATATATTATCTATTCTTTCTCATGCATTTGGTCTTTCAATTTGTAATTCAGTGGTAACTGGATTTTCTATGTTGGTGTATATACTAACATGAGTGAGACCTGCCAGATGAAGGTCACTAAATCCTGTTCATTGCTCCCCATGAACTATATCATCATGGATTTGATTTTAACAGTCACAACCTCCAGAGATGTCTTTCTTATAGGAGCCATGCTGACCACAATTACAAACATGGTGTTTATCTTGCTCAGACATCAGAGGAATTGCAAGCATCTTCATAGTGTCAGATACCTGAGAGCATCCCCTGAGAAAAAGGGCAACCAGACCATCTTGCTGCTGGTGGTTTTCTTTGTGATCCTGTACTGGGTGGACTTCATCATCTCATCCACCTCAATCTGTTATGGATGTATGACCCAGTCATCTTGACTGTTCAGAAGTTTGTGGTGACTGCCTATCCCACAGTTAATCCTTTGGTACAAAGCAGTTCTGATAACAGAATAATCAATATTCTTAAAAAACTCATGGTCAAAGCCCCACCATATTTTTTGAAAAGACGATTTTTCACTTTCATCTGCAAATCTCATTATTTTAATGGCTGAATAATGTTCTATTATGTAAAGTTACCACATATTCTTTACTCAGGCATTTATTGATGGATTTCTGCATTGTTTCCAGTTTCTGGATATTATCAATAAGCCGTGTCTCTGTAGTAGGATGAACTGTCCTCTGGCTATATGGTCAGTAATGGTACCACTGCATTTTGAAGTAGATCTACTCCTAACTTCTTGAGGAACAAACACACTGATTTCCATGGTGGATATGTGAATGAGTGTTTGCCTTACTCCACATTCTTGCCAGCTTGAAGTGTCATTTCTAATATTCATGTTGGCTATGCTGCCTGGTATAAGGTTAAATATCAGAGTAACCTTAGTTTGCACTACACTGATGACTAGCAATGTTGACTGATTCTTTCTTTCTTTCTTTCTTTCTTTCTTTCTTTCTTTCTTTCTTTCTTTTTTTTTTTTTTTTGTTTTTTGAGACAGGGATTCTTTGTGTATCCTTGACTGTGCTGGATCCACTTTGTAGACCATGCTATCCTTGAACTCACACAGATCAGCCTGCCTCTGCCTCCCAGGCACTAGAATTAAAGGCAGCACTACCACGCCCGTCACTGACTGATTCTTTATGTTTCTCAGCCATTTGAGTTCCTCTTTTGAGAATTTTCTGTTTAGGTCTGTAGCCCACTTTTAAGTTGTGTTATTTGTTTTCTTGATGTCAAGGTTTTTGAGGGTTTGTATATATTTTGGATATTAACCCTGTACTGGCAGGTTTTGGGTCAACTTGGCACTAGCCAGAGTCATCAGAAAGGAAGAAGCCTCAGTTAAAGAATTGCCTCTAGAGGGGGTGGCAAGATGGCAGCAATAAGGTTGGACACATTCTGATCATCATGAAGGCCAACTGGACCATGGCAGAGATATACTCCTGCTGAATGGCAGTTTGTGAGGCACAAGCCTATCTGGGCTTGCCCAGCAAAGCCAGGAACAATAAAGAAGTCTATACCGGAAATATAGACACTAGACAAATGGAGATGCCAGACATGGGACATGGAATACTTCCTGCCGGGAGAGAGTGCACTCCCCATTGTAGTGGAAGAGCCGATAGATCAGATCTTTTCAGGATGTCAACTGGCATTTTTCACCTTCAAACCGAAGCCCTCCTCAGTTTCCTGAGTCCACAGCTTCTGTGCAGGCATTCTGACACCCAGGAGAAGACCAGTAGAGCCACTATGGTAAGACTGAGGAAGATTCTCCCTGGGATTTGCAGCATGGTGGTGTCTGGATGACTGATAACTGAGGGATCCAGATGGCAGTCGCTGAGCTGCCCTGATCCCAAGCCTGCTGTGGACAGAAAATAGACTACATGTTGGAACTCTCTGCCCCTCCCTTACCTTGCACCTCGAGTGGGCTCTCCACTGTGCACTCAGGGTACAGCATCTGCATGTCAGCCTAGAGCAGTGAAGCAGTTCTGGACCATTTTGTGCAATTGGTGAAACCAGGCTGCACCTGTTCACAGATCTTTAATCTGAGAGGCACAGGCTGGCTCTGAGACTCATCTGAGAGTATATTGAGAGGACCATGGCCACAGTCTTGACACCCTAGCTGCTGGGGAACAGTTAGAAGCCCCTGCCAACCCAGGAAGTCTACCCTGGAACAGAGCAAGTCAAGCAAGGAAAAGGTGGATGATATTCGCTGAGTCCAAGAGCTATAGATACCTTGTGAAATCCATATTGGAACTCCTTGCCCGTGCTCACTCTACCAGGGCACTCAGTCTACAGCCTCAGTCCAGGGCATCGAGATCTCCACCTGGAACAGTGAAGTGGCCCAGGACCACAGAACTTCTCACAGAGAGGTAGAAGTTCATCCTGAGAACCCTCTTAGTGTAGCTTGGGAGGTCCATACCCACATTCCTGATACCCTTGCTACAGGTAATCTGTTAAAAGCCCCACCAACCCAGACATGCTACTTTGGAAAACAGCACCTCTGATGGGGAAGAGACGCCTGAGATTCCCCCTGAGTCCAAGTGCTGTAGATAACTTGTAAACTCCATATTGGAAGTCCCTGCCTGCACCCACCTTGGCAGGGCTCTCAATCTGGACCAGTAAAGCAGTTCTGGACTATTGCATGCTGCCTGAGTATGTGAGCTGCACTGAACCACAGAGCTTCTGACAGAGAGGCAAAGTTTCATACTAGACCCCCCCCCCCAGAGAATATCTTGGGAAGACCACAACCACAGTCCTGAAACCCTAGCTGCAAGGAAACTTTCAGAAGCTACACCAGCTCAGGTAGGCTAGACTGTAGCACAGTTATTGTGGTTGGGAAAAGGCAGGTGAGCTTCCCCAAAGTCAAGCACTGTGAATAGGGTATGAATTCCACATCAGAACTCCATGCCAGCACCGGCCTTGCCCATCAGCTGAATACCCAAAGCTACAACACAGAGAGCTCCGACTCTGGTGCAGTGAAACAACCCCAGACCATTGCTCACTGCCTGGGTGATGTGGACTGTACCAGATCACAGTGCTTCTGGCTGAAAGGTACAGCCAGGTTCACGTTGATCCTGAGAACATCTTGGGAGGAACACAATCATGATCCTGCTAAATAAGCTGCAGGGGAACTACAGCTCTAGTCTACAATCTGTGGCCTGCCAACCCCCACCTACATCACTAAGAAGACCAACTAGATCTCAGAAACCAGCAAGCAGGAATAACACATCCTACCCCAACCTCTGACCTGAGTTCCCAGTTGGGACACAACAGGAAAGGGTGAGCTCTGGGAGGGACACTGAGACCAGCCCCCATACAAGGCCCTATCCAGCCTGTGGAGAGCTACAGATTACCAAGTTATATGAGTTATGCAGTCTCTACACCAAAGCTCCCTCCTTGTCACCAAGTGCAGAAGGCACCAGGAACAAACAGCTAAGAACAACCAGATCGCTAAAGGCCAGAAAAAGAACAGAACTGACAAAAGTCAGGGAAATATGACTCCATCAAAATTCAGCTATGCTAATACAGCAAGCTCTGACCATCCCACCACAACTGAAACACATGAAAATGATGACAAATCTCTACTTTGGAAAATGATAGAGGCCTTACAAGAAGAAAATAAATCCCTGAAAGAATTTAAAGAATCTATCTGCATGTACACCTGAATTCTAGAAGAGGGCACCAGATCACATTGTGGATGGTTGTGAGCCACCATGTGGTTGCTGGGAATTGAACTCAGGACCTTTGGAAGAGCACTAGGCAGTGCTCTTAACCACTGAGCCATCTCTCCAGCCCCAAAGAATCCACAATTATACACATGAAAGCAATGGAGAATTCCATTAGAGACCTACAAGCTAACTCAGTCAAACCTGAATGGGAAAGAGACAAGGCTATGAAAGATTTGAAAGATTGGCAGACAAAGACATACAAATTGGGGCAGGAACTGTATAAAACAGCTCAAGACTTGAAATTGGAACTGGAAGCAATAAAGAAAACAAAAGCAGAAATAGTCCTGGAGGTAGAAAACCAAGGAAAAAGGACAGGAACTACAAACATGAGTATCATGAATAGGATACAAGAGATGGAAGACAGAATCTCAGGAATGGAAGATTCGATTGAAGAAATCACTACAACAACCAAAGAAAATGAGAAATCTTAAAAAGTTTTCACCTACAATATCTAAAAAAATCAAGGACTGAATAAAAAGACAGAACCTAAGAATTTTAGGTATAGATAAAAGAGAAGACTCCCAACTCCAAGGTTCAGGAAACATCTTCAACAAAATCATAGAAGAAAACGTCCCAAACCCAAAGAAAAAGATGGTGATAACATTCCAAGAGGTATACAGAACACCAAATAGATTAGACCAGAAAAGAAATTCCTCTTGCCATATAATAATTGAAACTCCACATGTACAGAACAAAGAATTTTAAAATCTGTAAGATAAAAGGGTCAAGTAATGCATAATGACAGACCCATCAGAATTACACCTGACTATCAATATAGATAAAGAAAAGAATATATTCCATGACAAAGCCAAATTTAAACAATATCTATACACAAATCCATCTCTATAGAAGATCCTAGAAGGAAAATTCAAACACCACCTACACAAAATAACAGGAAATAACTTATGGTTATTAATATCCCTTAACATTAATGGACTCAATTCTCCAATAAAAAGACACAGGCTTACAGAATGGATCTGTAAACAAGACCCATCATTTTTCTGCATCTAAGAAATATATCTCTCTAACAAAGATAGATGCTACCTCAGAGTAAAGGGCTAGGAAAAGGTTTTCTAAGAAAAAGATCCCAGGAAGCAAGCTGGAGTAGCCATCCTAATATAAAATAAAATAGACTTTCAATTAAAATTAATAACAAAAGATAGGAAAGGGCACTACATTCTCATTAAAGGAAAACTGTCATCCAGATGACATGTCAATAATGAATATCTATACCCCAAATACAAGGGCACCCACATTTGCAAAAGAAACTCTTCTAAAATTAAAGACACATTGATTCCCACAAATTAATAGTGGGAGACTTCAACACCCCACTTATACCAATGGACAGGTCATTGAGACAGAAACCAAACAGAGAAATAATGAGATTAACAGAGGCCATGAACCAAATGGACCTAACAGATCTCTACAGAATGTTTCACCCAAATACAAAAGAATACATCTTCTTTTCAGCACCTCAGGGAACCGTCTCCAAAATTGACCATATAGTTGTACACAAAGCAAGCCTTAATAGATACAAGAAAGTTGAAATAACCCCTTATATCCTATAAGACCACGATGGATTAAAGTTGAACTCAACAAAAACAGAAATAACAAAAAGCCTACACATTCATGGAAATGGAACAGCTCTCTACTCAATCACAAATAAAGAACAAATAAAGAAGAAAATCAAAGACATCCTAAAATCCAACAAAACCCAAAAGTATGAGACACAATGAAAGCAGTGCTACAAGGAAAGTTCATAGCACCTTCAGAAAGAAAATTGTGACAGCTCATATAAGCAACTTAGCAGCAGAACTGGAAGAGCTGGGGGGGGGGGGAGGAGCAAACACTCTCAAGAGTATCAGAAGGGAGGAAATAAGCAAAGTTAGGATTGAAATAAATGAGTTAGGAACAAAATAAACTATTCAAAGAATCAATGAAACCAAGAGTTGATTCTTTGATAAAATCAACAAAATACACAAACACTTAGCAAAATTGACAAGAAGGCAGAGGGAAAATACCCAAATAAGTAAAATCAGAAATGAAAAGGAAGAAATAACAATAGACATTGAATCAATCCAGAGAATCTTTAGTTCCTATTTCAAAAATCTATACTCTACAAATTTTGAAAACATAAGTGAAATGGACAATTTTCTTGATAGATTCCACCTACCAAAATTAAATCAAGATCAGGTTAACAAATTAAACACTCTTATAACCCCTAAGGAAATAGAAACAGTCATTAAAATATCCCAACCAAAAACAGCCCAGGGCCAGATGGTTTTAGCACAGAATTCTATCAGACCTTCAAAGAGTTAATACCAATACTCTTCAAATTCTTCCACAAAATAGAAACAGAAGGAACACTGTCAAACTCATTGTACAAGGCCACAGTCACCCAGATCCCTAAACCATACAAAGACAGACCCAAGAAAGAAAGAGAACTTCAGACCAATCTCCCTCATGAACATAGATGCAAAAATCCTTAATGAATCACTTGCAAAACAAATCCAAGAAAACATCAAAAATATCATACACCCTGATCAAGGAGGCTTCACCCTGGGAATGCAGGGGTGGTTCAACATACAAAAATATATCAATGTAATCCATGATATAAACAAGCTGAAAAAAATCACATGATCATCTCTCTAGATGCTGAAAAAGAATTTGACAAAATACAACACCCCTTTATGCTAAAAGTCCTGGAGAGAGCTGGCATACAAGGAAAATACCTAGAAATAGTAAAAGCAAGATACAGCTAGCTTTAAATTAAATGGAGACAAACTTAAAACATTTCCTCTAAAATCAGGGACAAGGCAAGAATACTCATTGTCCACATATCTCTTCCACATAGTACTTGAAGTTCTACCTAGAGCAATAAGACAACTAAAGGAGATCAAAGGGATAAAAACTGGGAAGGAAGAAGCTAAATTATCTCTATTCACAGATGATATGATAGTATACAAAATTGACCCCAAAAATTCCACCAGAAACCTACTACAACTCATAAACACCTTCAGCAAGGCAGCTGGAAACAAAATCAATTAAAAAAAAAAAACAGAAAACCTTTATACAAAAGATAAATAGGCTGAGGAGGAAATTAGGGAACCAACACCCTTCACAATAGCCACAAATAATATAAAATACCTGGGAATAACTCTAACCAAGCTACTGAAAGAAATGTATGACAAGAACTTCAAGTCCTTGAAGAAAAAATTGAAGAGGATATCAGATGTAAAGATTGCCCATGCTCATCAACATAATAAAAATGCCCACCCTACCAAAATCAATATAAAGACTCAATACAATTCCTATCAAAATACCAATGCAATTCTTTATAGACCTTGAAACAACAATTCTCAATTTCATATGGAATAACAAATAACCTAGAATAGCTAGATCAATCCTAAACAATAAAAAACATCTGGAGGTATCACCATCCCAGATTTCAAGCTATACTGCAGAGCAATAGTAATAAAAACATCATGGTACTGGTATAGAAACAGACCAGTGGATCAATGGAATTGAATAGAAGACACAAAAATAAACCCTCACACCTATGGTCACTTAATTTTTGACAAAGAAGCCAAATCGTACAGTTGAGAAAAGACAGCATCTTCAACAAATGGTGCTGATCTAACTGGATGTCAACATGTAAAAGAACACAAATTGACCTGTATTTATTACCTTGCAGAAAACTCAAGTCCAAGTAGATCAAAGACCTTGACATAAAGCCTGACACACTAAATCTAATAAAAGAGAAAGTGGGGAAAGCTTATAACTCATTGGTACAGATGACAACTTCTTGAACAGAACAACAGTAACTCAGGCTCTAATACCAAAAATCAATAAATGGGACTTCATGAAACTGAAAAGTTTCTGTAAGGCAAAGGAAACTGTCATTCAAACAAAACTTCAACCTACAGACTGGAAAAAGATGTTTACCAACCCTACATCTGAAAGAGGGTTAGTATCCATAATTTATAAAGAACTCAAGAAATTAAACACCAAGAAAACTAAAACACAAACAAAAAATAGGGAACAGAGCTGAACAGAGAATTCACAAAGGAGGAATTTTTAATGGCCAAGAGACACTTGAAGAAATGCTCAACATCTTGATACATCAGAGAAATGCAACTCAAGACGACCCTGAGATTCTATCTCACACCTGTCAGAATGGATAAGATTAAAAACTCAAATGAGAGCACATGCTGGCGAGGCTGTGGAGAAAGGGGAACACTCCTCCATTGCTTGTGGGAGGGCAAACTTGTACAAATACTATAGAAATCAGTCTGGCAATATCTTAGACAACTTAGAATAGCCCTACCTCAAGACCCAGCCTTACCACTTCTGGATATCCACTGAAACTATTTCTCACCAAACCACAAGGGGATCTCTTCAACTATGTTCATAGCAGCCTTAATTGTAATAGCTAGAAACTGGAAACAACCCAGATGTCCCTCAACTGATGGATGGATAAAAAACTGTCATACATTTACACAATGGAATACAAATAAGCTATCAAAGACAACAAAATCATGCAATTTGCAGCCAAGTGGATGGAACTAGAAAAGTTCATCCTGAGTGAGCTAACACAGACTCAGAAAGATGCATTTGGCATCTATTCACTTACAATTGGAGTTTAGCCATGTAGTACAGGATAACTATGCTACAACCAAAATACCAAAAGGAACAGGAATATAGACCTTGTTACCTGTTAGTAGGACACTTTGCACTAATGGAGTTACCATGTAGGCCCCAAGTGCAAGAGGAAGCTCTTAGTCCTCATATGACTCTTGAACTAAGGAGGGTTGATATGTAGGAAAACTCCACTCTGGTGGAGTAGGATAGGTAGGAGAGGGAGGAAAAGCTGGGAGTGTGGGACCTGGAGGGGTGGAGAGAGGGCACTGTGATGGAGATGTAACTTGAAGTAATAAATAAACTTTTAAAAAAAGGAATTTCCTCTATGATATACATCATAGTGATTAAGGCATTTTCTCAAAAATATCAATGGGGGAGGGCCCAGCCTTTGTGGGTCATACCATCTCAGGACTGGTGGTCCTAGGTTCTCTAAGAACAAGTTGAACAAGTCAGGGGAAACAAGCCAATAAACAGTACCCTTCCATTGTCTCTGTATCAGCTCCTGCTCCAGGATCCTGCCCTGTTTAAGTTCATGTACTGATTTCTTTGGTGAATTTCAAGGCAAAAGTGTAAGTTGAATAAACTATTTCTAATAGAATTGTTTCTTTCCCTTGGTAATGCAGATATAGGCCAGATTAGACCAGATTAAAAGCAGGTAAATGGATTTTTCAAGATGGCAGTGCATAGCCTGCACTGTATACCAGTAGCAGGAGCTCAGAAACTGCAAAAAGAACTAGAGGATACACCACTGATCCTGAAACACACACATCTGTGTTCCCCAATGGAGGAGGACACCCTGGATTACAGCAACACACGGAATCCAGCCACTGTCTCACTGGTTCTACCCACCTGAACAAGTTCAGATTCCAGCTCCCAGCGACACAGGGCCCCAGTGCCTGACTGCCAGACATTTCCTATGTTCCCCAAGAAAGCTCCTCCAAAAGATTGCCCTACAAGCCCCAGGATCATTCATCTGAGTCTCAGGTTTCCAGGCACTAGAGACTAGAGAGAGCTCCTAGGTGAGGTCTCCCCAGCCACAGATATGCTATCCCCAGTCTCTGGCTGCCATGCACATCTACCAACCCAGGTTAACCACAGCTTATTCCCAGAGACACTTTAACTGCCAGCCCCAAACACCTCCGTGCCAACCTGCCAGTGCCCCTGAGACAGTTCTCCTTCCCAATCACAGAGATGTTCCCCTGGCATCTAGATTTCATGTACTTCCAGTGACCTGGGTCAACCACCTATTTCCAGAGACACTCAGTCAGGTCTCAGACCCAAGGTGCCTTCACTGCCCTGAGGGAGCCCCTCTAAGAGGTCTCTCTACTAATCATAGAGGTGCTCGCCAGGCCTCTGGCTCCCAGGCACTTCCAGGCACCCAGGTCAGTGAACTAGCATCAGAGATAGTCAGTCAGACTTCTGGTCTCAAGGCACCATGGAGCTAACCCTCAGTTGCCCCTGAGGAGGTTTCCTTCCCAATCACAGAGATGTTCCACCTGGCCTTTTGTCTCCAGGTGATTCCAGTGTCCAGGGTCAACCACCTAGTGCCAGAGACAGTTAGGCTTCTGACACACAGAAAACTCTGCTACCTAGAGAAAGCTCAGTGGACATGCCTTCCTCCTGAGCCACAGAGATGCTCCTAGCAGCCTCTGTCTGGCAGGTTCCTTGAGAGACCCAGATCAACCCCCTAGCACAATCTGGCCATAGGACACTCTCCATCCCCAGGAGAGTGAGTTTCTCTTAGAGGTTTTCCTCTGAGTTCTAGGGATTCTTGCCCAGGCCACTTGGTGCATCTCTGAAGGAGCTTCTCCTAGAGGGCATTCAGCAAGCCTCAGGGACACTCTACCTCCATGTACTTCCTCCATCCAGAGAGATCTTCTCTAAGGGATCCTCCCCTGAGTCCCAGAGATGCTTACAATGGCCTCTGACCTTGAGACACCTCCCATATCTCTGGCAGAGCTTCTGACAGAGAGTCTCCAAGAGGTCCTCCCCTGGAGTTCCAGGGAATCAGGACCCTAAATTTGGCTTCCAGGAGCTTCCTGCTTCTCCAAGGCATTGTCTCCCTGGCAACAGCCGTCAGGCCCCAGTCCTGCCAATCTCCCCAAAGTGACCCTCTGGATCTCAGGATCACAGAAGATTATACAGGAACAACAAGCCTCCAAACCAGGTCTTTTTCATAAGCACCAAACCTAGTGGGAACCAGCAAAAACCAACCAATGACAGGGACAACCAGATGGCTAAAGACCAATGAAAGAACATAAGCAACAAAAACCAGGGCAATATGGCAACAAAAGAACCCAGCTATCCTAGTACAACAAGCCCTGATCATCTTAACACAACAGAAACACAAGAAAATGATGGGAATCTATACTTAAGAAAATAATTGAGGCCTTAAATGAAGAAAATAAATCCTTTAAAGAATATAAGGAGATCACAATCCAACAGATGAAAGTAATGAAAAAATCCATTGAAGACATCCAGGAAAACTCAATCCAGGAGATGAATGTAATGGAGAAATCCACTAAAGATATCCATGAAAAACCAGTAAAATGGGAGAAAGAAAGGGACAAAGCTATTAAAGAAATAAAGGCAAAGGCAATCGAGCTGGAGAAGAAAATGAATAAATTGGTATAAGGCCTGAAAATGGAAATAGGAATAATAAAGAAAATACAAGTAGAGATAATCTGGGAGGTGGAAAAACCTAGAAAAAAGAAATAGAACTACAGACACAAGCATTTCCAATAGGATGCAAGAGATTGATGACAGGATCTCATTGTGGGAGATTCAATCAAAGGAAATGATTAATCAGCCAAAGAAAATGAAAAAAATAATAAAATTCTTTACCCAAACATCCAAGAATTAAAGGACTCAATTAAACAGGGAACCTAAGAATAACAGATATAGAAGAAAGAGAAGACTCTCAAATTCAAGGGCCAGTAAACATTTTCAACAAAATCATCGAAGAAAATTTACCAAACCTAAAAAAGGTTGCCCACAAATTTTGAGAGGCTAACAGAACACTAAGTAGATTATATCAGAAAAGAAAATCTACCTGTCACATAATAATCAAAATACTAAACTTACACAGCAAAGAAAGAATATTAAAAGCTGCAAGTGAAAAAGGTCAAATAACATATAAAGGCAAACCCATCAAAATCAAACCTGACTTTTCTTCTGAAACTCTGAAAGCCAGAGGGCATGGGCAGATGTCTTGAAGGCCCTAAGTAACCACAGATGTCAGTCAAGACTGCTCTACCCAGCAAAACATTCAATCAGCATTGATGGAGAAAATAAGATATTCCATGACAAAACCAAATATAAACAATATCTAGCCACAAACCCAGATCTTCATAAGATCCTAGAAGGAAAATTCCATCCCAGAGAAGATAACTACACTCAAGAAAACACAGGAAACAAATAACTCCACTGCAGCAAACCAAAAAAACCACACAAACATGCTACTATTCCCTGCAACAATATAACAGGAAATAACAATCTGTGGTCATTAATATCTCTCAGCATCAATGTAGTCAACTCCTCAATAAAAAAGATAGGCTTGAACAATGGATCTGTAAACAAGCCCTATTATTTTGCTGCATACATGGAATGCACCTCACCAACAAAGATAAACTTTACCTCAGAGTAAAGAACTGGGAAAAGGTTTTCCAAGCAAATGGTCCCAGGAAGCAATCTGGGGTAGCCATCTTAATATCAAATAAAATAGACTTTCAACCAAAATTAATCAAAAATATAAAGAAAG
>CAJQZJ010000594.1:78893-110026 GCA_907164525.1 Lophiomys imhausi
AGTAGGGAGGGGATTGTGATTGAGATGTAACTTGAAGAAATAAAAAATAAATTATTAAAAAAAAAACTAAGATGTGTTTCTTGGAGGCAGCAGAAAAGTGGAATTTATTTCTTGATCCATTCAGTCAGTTTGTGACTTTTGAGCAGAGAATTGAGCCAAGTCGTGTTTAATTTATTATTGAAATGTATGTTTTAGTTCTGGTTATTATGTTAATGTTATTGTTGTATTCTCAGTGTTGCTTTATCTTTTAAAACTCATGGCTTCATTTTTTCCCACAGTCTCCCTGCTATGCTCATTCCTCTCTTCAGTCTAAAATAATGCTTTCGGTATTACCTTAGGCTTGTTTGTTGAATATATCCTTTTTTAGACTATGTTATGCAAAACTGTTCCCCTTCAATTACGGCAACATTTTTAGTGGGTATATTATTTTAGATGAGTTGTCATTTAGGGATTTGGATGTATTACTGCAGGTTCTTCTGGCTTTCTCAAGTTCACCTTAAGAAATCAGCTGTTCTTACTCTACTATTTTCCTGGAATTAGAGAAGTTCAATTTTCCATTTGATGGATTTTTCTTTCTTTGTGACTTGCAGCTTTTCTCTTACAGATTTCAATCCACTTTTTTATGGATTGTGTATACTTTGTGTTTTAACTGTAAGATTCATGGAAATTTTTGCTTTTGCTCTTGTCTTTTTGTGTTCTACGTGCTTCTTGTAATTGCATGGGTGTGTCTTTGGGCAATTTTCTTCTATGATCTCTTGAAAGCCTTGTGTTTGGAATTGGTATAGTATCCTGTTCCCTCATGTGTGCCTATATGGTGAAGGTTTGATTTTTTTTTTCATATTGTCCCACATACACAAGAATTTGTAGGCAGGCATTCAATCAAATGAATTACATTCACAGCCCCATAGCATGATCTCTTCTGATAATACAATTACATCACCTCAATTCTGTGTGCTCTGTCAGAAAGACTACTGTAACCAAACTTTTTAATTATTAAATATTTATTGATTGATAACTATATTTACTTATAAAAATATAAACACTTAAATACTAATCCTACAAATTCCTACAACCACTTTAACATAACCACTAAACCTATTGATAATTATTACAACTATTTTCCTAACCTTTTAGATGGATCCAGTCTCTAGGGCAAGTCCTCAGTCATCAGGAACACAATCTCTGTGGTAGACCCTTTAACATACTCAGCAGTCTTTTTTCCGGAATATCTCAGATGTAGATTCGTCAGGGTAAATTGGCTATCGCAGTCTCACCTTAAATAAGGCTTGAGGCTTTCTTCTCTCTGGAAGACCTCAGCTGTCTGTAGGCCAATTTACTTCCTTTGTATCAGCAACTCTGCAGCTCTGCCTCAGTCTTTAAAGCTGGCCACAGTTTCATCAGGCTGCTTTTCAGACAGGTCAAACCCCTCTAGGCAAAAGCTGAGCCATAAGGTTTAGTCCTTGGCCTTTTGCTGTCTTGCTGAGGCTTTCTCTGCTCACCAGCTTCTTTCTGCCTCAGGGAGATCCAGCCATCAGTTCACCAGCACTTTCTCCATCAGATCTCGCTAGCATGGGAGCTCTCTAGCATGGGGGGCGCCCTTGGCTCTATGCACTTGACCTTAAATAGGGTCTCTACTTATTACACCTGTTTCAGCTTAATTTGGGCTCCATGCACTTAGCAGCTGAAAACAATGCCAGGCCAAATACTTTGTTTCTTAGTCCATTAAGTCTTTCCTGTTTTTCCTGACTTCAACCTTCTTTTTCAGTCTATTAAGTCTCTTGTTTGTTTTCTGTTTTCACCTGTCTTCATCACTGTTTTTCCACAAACTGACACAGCCAAGTTGATCTTCATGCCCCGAATTAAGAGACTGTATCAGAAACCCCTAGATCTAATTTATATTAATCTAACTCCCTAAAGACTACTTTCTCCAAGTGTGTTTGGAAGAGGTGACATTTTCTTAATTTTACCAAAAGCTATTAATTTCTAGGTGAGACCCTGAAGCCACCGTCATGTAAGCACGGAAGCCAGCATGAACATTTGAGAAGCAGAAAGGATACCTTGGGGAATCTAAAATGTTTTTCTACTTCTTTAAAATGGGATATTATTGTTATTACTTTTGTTTTGCTCACAGGGACTGGGATCAGTAATCCACACAGACAGATATGGTCTGGGGAAAATAGCTCACACACGGGAAACCCAGAGAGCTCAGCTGTTTCTACTCCACTGTTCTCTAAAGTTAGGGAAGTTCACTTTTCCATTTGATGATTCCACTTTCTAACAACCTCAGGGTCAGAACTGCCTTCTTCAGTTGACATGATAACTATAGGTCTAGAGGGAGATGAGCTGATGACATATCTTCCTTATAACTACTTCTCATGGTCTCATTCTACATGGATGCTTACTGAAGGATCAGAAAGGTGAGTTTCTTTTCCTCTTCATTAACTCTGAGAGCTGTAAGTAGGTGGTAGAATCTAGCAGGATTTACTGTAATAAATGATTAGCGAGTTCTCTGCTTAGAATATTATTTTGAGTTGTAATGTATAGTAAGATTACAATAGATGCTTCCAGACATGAAGATATCAGTGTGATGATTTGTAAAAGAACATAGATTTCACTTAGGGTGTTTTTTTTAACATTTATTTATTAATTTATTATGTCTCCATTGCCGTCCCTCACTCCACCCCCTCCTTCCCCTGCCTCACACCCTCTACCCCCTCTCCCACCCATCCCATGCCTCCTGTGTGGGGTGATTAAGGTGGTTTCTGATTGCAATATATGTGATACTAGAAGTGGGGCTACTGAAAGGGTCCTATCAAAAGGATTGATAGAGAGACAGAAAATTCTAGCAGGAAGATCACCAATGGACATTATATATTGAATGAAAATATCACAAAGCCCATCACTTTGACAAGGAATGTACATGCATATGTATATAAAAGTATCTCCAGATGAAATCTTTTAAGGAGCATATCTGACATAAGATTCTCCTGAGTGTGTTTCCTAATAATTCTAAGAATATGGTTCCACCTAGGAATTGTTAACTGTGTTAGTTTTCCATCCCTGTCACAAAACCCCTGAAATACTTTAGAGGGTATAAAACAAAGAAAAGACATTTATTGATTTGCAGGAGTATATTTATAGTACTAAGGTACATTTAAATTATATTTTATATTTTCTCATCTTACTACTTTTCTCAAGTTAAATGGGTGCAGCATTTAATTATATAAAGCAAGCTAGGAATACACAACAAATATTGACTAATTTAGTGTTTATCAGTAATTTTCTATTCTGTTAAGTCTGTATATCCATAAGGATTCTTAAGAAAGTTTCAACTCATGACCTAGCAAAGTATTACCCTCCCACACACACACTTCCAGTAAACATTTTCATTTCTCCCCCAAACTTCATGCCCTGCAACTTGTGACAAAGCTCTGGGTATGGTCGCTTCCCCACAGTCTCACAGTGACACTGTTGTTGCTGTTACATCTCAGGGGAACTGGCTCATGAGTGTAAGATTGGAATATTCCAGTCAGCATCTGTGTGCTCCTAGTTACACCTGCATTGAAGTCAGTTCCAAAAGAACAGTTCATGCATTTATATTATTTATGAGTATCAGGTTATATGTATAAATTAAGATCTTATTATGTCACAAAGTTTCCATGGAGCTATTTTGGGTGGGTAAAGTCTTCCTCTCCTAAGATTCCTGAAAATTTACTCATGTTGCTGACAGAGTACATCAGGCAACACCATGTATCTAGTCACCTGAAAGTCACATATCAACTTTATTTTCTCAGCTTATGCTCTCTCTGAGAGCATAAAGTACTCATACTGCTTTCTATGTCATTATTCACTAAATATGGTAAAACTTAAAATGCAAATACTTTTTATCTAGTATATTTGTATGTTCCTTAGATTACTAAATCTCTACAAAACAGAAGGCAATGGTCAGGAAAAATTCATAAAACTACACTTGTCTAAAATCAAATCCTGTGATAATGAAGGGATAAAGTGATTTTCTCAGAAGAATGTGGAGTTATGCACAACGCAGCTCTTAGTCTCTTTTGTTACAGGCCTCTTCAGACAGCTATCTGCACACTGTTCCATCTTTTTGTCTGGGTCAATTTAATAGTAATGGCTTCTCCACTATTATTAATGACTATGGATACACTTTGGGTTTTAGTACTTACAACTAAATACTACTACTTAAACTAATATGAAAGTCCTCAGCACTGCAATTTTTCAACAAGATTGCAAATAATATTTTCAGCCAAATAAAACAAATGACTTTTTTGAGTGCAGGTATAAGGTAAGAACTTAGCTGTAGCCGTGGTAGCTATTATCTTTTCTGGTCCACTCTCAGTTTCAGTGAACCCCAGAGAAAGATGATACTTGATGAATCAGAAGGTGTATCATTTTATGAATGTGATAAACATTTACAAAACAATGGAAATGAAGTAGATAGCTTCAAAAACATACCTTTAGCATAAGAAAAAAATCATTCAGATGAATATCATTTACCTTATATTATCATCATTTATGTTTTTATTATGTTACATCTATATTAATAAATTGTTGATTCATAATAAATAACAATTATTATACATGTATGGCTTGTACATTTGAAATTTTAAAATTGCAATAAGGCTACTGTTCTTTCAATTTGGAGACCAAGGTTTGAACTAAGTATTATCCTGGCCCTTTATTTATTTATTTAAGTCTTTTTTTATCTTGTTTTACATATATGAATGTTTTTCCTGAATGCATGTCTGTGTACCACTAGTGTGCCAAGTAAGAGAGGGCAATGTATCCCCCAAAACTAGAGCCACCATGTCATTGCTGGGAATCTAACCCAGGTCCTTTGCAAGAGTTAAAAGTGCTCTTAACCACTAATCCATTTCTCCAGTCCTTGTCCTGGAGCTTTAAAAAAACTGAACATCACTGAGAAACTACTGGAAATGTATGTTGGTGAGAGAATCAGACATTTGGCTCTGGAAATTGAGACAAATCCATTCCTTTACTAGATTAAGAACTTTAGGTGCAAAAAACCCTGTAAATATAAAATGTGTGATTAATCATGTCATACTCACAGGGATGTTATAGGATGTCTCTTCTACTAAATTCTGCATCATTTCTATACAAACATGCCTCTATAGCTTGCCTCTATAGATGTGGAATTTAGTAGTGAACATAAAATTATAATGGTGCACTCTTTTTCACACAAGAATCTGAGTCAATGTAGTTGTTTTCTGTTTATCTATCACAAAGCTGATTTTCAAGTATTGAATTAAAGTAATTTGATAAAATAATGACACTGGTAACCAGGCCAAATACCTCACATAGGCACTGAAGGTAAGACTGTTGAGTGAAACTGTAAAAATGTGTGGGGACCTTATTTTTTACACATGGGAAGGAATCTCTTTTAAAACAGAAACTCCCAAACACCATCTCTATATAGTCATCTCCAACAAGTTCGTGTTTGCCATAACACATTGAAAATAGTGTTGGTCTTAGCATCACAAGTTCTCTCTTGAAGGAGACTCCTAGCTCCACATCTTCAGTTGTGAGGATATAGCCTGTAGTAACTACAGGAAACAGGAAAGGAAAATGGGACAATTGCCAGGATATGAGTGAGGGTAGGAAGCAATAGAGAGCAGAATAGTAGGGTACTAATGGTCTCATCAAAGAAATGAGAAAGACTGGGCTTCCAGGAGGTGGGGAATAGGGAAGTAAATACTGAAGAAGGTAAAGGTGAGTAACAGGACATGATTGATTGCATAGGGAAAATTGGTGCATTCTTAGGTAATGGGGAGAGAAATAAATACTGAAGAAGGATGTAGGTAAACTGACAACATGAATGGCTGAAAAAGCCATAAGGAATCATACTGTTAACAATTTGCCCACCCACCCTCCCCCAAAAAAGTAAAGAAAAATACCATTTGTCTTGATAGCTGGGGGTTAGTTCTTTAAACCTGAAATGGAATTCTCAAAGGGTTTTAATGGGATAGGAACTGAAACCAGAAGCCATCTAGGATCATTTATAACTATAATGGTTATCCAGTTAATAGGGTGTGGAAAGTATACTAATGGTCTCCAACTGTATGTATGTCTTTAATTACAGATCCTGAGGATGTAAGATTTCTTGGGAAAAGAAACATAACAAAGGATGAATTGAGATGCACCTTTTTCTCATTAAAATAGTGGTGCTTTCATGAATTATCACTGTTGTGCCATTAGAAAGATGAGTCAAAACATGGATAGTTGGGAAATAGAGCATAGAAAAATTATGGAATGTGAGACTGACTCACCTGACTTTTGGGGTTTCTTTTGTAATTTTTTTCCACAGACTGACATAAGTTTTGTTCAGTTCTACAAATGTCATTAATATTCTGTGTTCACCACTACTGTTTTAGATGTTAAGTATAAAGTGAGGCAATTTAAATCAATAAGACTTGATTTCTAAGGCATGAGACTCAATTGCAATATGGGAACACAAAATGTGCACTCTGTACAAAAAAACCTGTGAATGCATATATAGTGATATATATATACATATGATTATATAATATATAATATTATATTTATACAGCAGATACTTGGAGAAAATATAAAAATGTAGCTGTGTCCAGTGTAGAATATCAAAAATTAAGGAGACAAGTTTAATAAGAAGTAGTAGGGAAAACAGTATTAATACAGACTTACTGACCAGTGAATCACATGTTTGATGTGTACTCTATCATTTTTTTCAGATAGATGAAATGGACTATTCCATTATGTTCTCAAAATGACAACACTTTCCTCTTATGTCCTCATTAAAGAATTGTCAGAAGCCAAGACCCTCGCCTCTCACCCTCACCCCCTACCTCTCCCCACCTGCACAACATCCCCTGCAGCTTCATCCTGCCTGGCAACCGCAAGGTTCCGTGTTGGCAGCTGCAGATGGACTCAAGGCAGTGTACTGTGTCTTCTGAGAAAAACAGGTAGACCACAAAATGTTCCAGGGCACAGGCCAAGAAGATTCTGTACTTTACCACCACCTGGCCCCTCTCACCTCCTCCCCTTGCAAAGCATACTATAAAAAGGCGCTTCACGCTCAAATACACGGCTCTTGACAAGCAATTGCTTCCTTGAGTCCTTTCCCTCTCTTGCCCGTTCTTTTTTCAGGTTGCGGTCCTCCTCACCCCCACGAATTACTAGGACCCGCGGGTCGGGTCAGGTGGCTCCCAACATGGGGCTCAAGGCACGGACCCCTCTGGACAGACACTCAATGAGACGTGGCCACGACATTAAGATTGAGCGAGACAGCAATTGTCACCCGCGACCTGTCATCCTCGGGTAAGTTTCATTTTCATTCCGTCCCATAAGAATGGGCCATTCTCTGTCAAAGGAGGCTTCCTTCATAAAGAACCTCAAACATACACTCAGAGAGAGAGAGGAATAAGGGTTAAGAAAAAGGATCTCATATATTTTTTTGTATTTATTGATAAAAACTGTCCCTGGTTTATAATAGATGGTCCTACCATCCATCCCAAAAAATGGCAAAAGTTAGGTCGTGAATTAAATGAAAAAATCAAAAATAAAGACGATGGTCCTCTTCCCGCGACAATTTTCTCTTTCTGGGGTATTATTAGGGACATTATGGAAGATGCAGACAAAGATATAGGGAAACGACAACTTTTGTCTGTTGCTGAATACTGTTTATCACAGTCTCGGCCTAATTCTACCTGCCCATCTAGTCAACCCTCTCGGCCTCCGTCTCAGGCCTCCATTCCTTTCACTCTTATAGACATTCCTCCTGATCAGGACTCCCCTCCTTCTGATCCACCTCGCCTCTATCCAGATTTTACTTCTCTCGAGTCTTCTCCCCTGATTCCTCAGCCTCCTCCTTTTGATTCTCCAGTTGTCTCCAACTCGCGGACTCCCTCCTCCACTCACCTTTGCAACCCTGTCCTTCAAAAATCTGCCTCCCTCTGTCCTCCCTGCCTTCCTATTAAACATCATTCTTCTTCTCCTCTGCCACCCTCTCAGCTGACAGTTCTGGCTGCTCTCCCCGACCCAGAGCCTTTGGACCCCTGTGACACCACCACCCTTGAGGATGAAGCCGACCACTATCACAATCCTGACTGGCCTCCTCTCACGGCGCCTTCTGCCTTTCCGACCTTCCCTATCACCTTGCCTAACTCTCTTTCCGATATGCGAGACTGCCTTGCTTCTCAGGTT
Source organism: Lophiomys imhausi (assembly GCA_907164525.1). Taxonomy (NCBI): domain Eukaryota; kingdom Metazoa; phylum Chordata; class Mammalia; order Rodentia; family Muridae; genus Lophiomys; species Lophiomys imhausi. Next base: position 87,111 of record CAJQZJ010000594.1, read on the forward strand.
CGTGAACTGACGGACATCCTTCACCTCCAAAAACAAGTTTCGCGTCTCTCGGTCCTTTGCTCTTCCTCTGCCCCTCCTCAAGATTCCCTCCACCTAGCCTTTCCAGTCACCCGGTCACAGGTCCCTCCCTCACAGACACCCGCAGCTTCTGATTCCGAGTCCTGACAGACTCCACCGCTTCCCCCAGCTGCTTGGTCCGGTGCTCGACGTCCCCCCTCCTCCATGCCTGTCGCACCCCCCTTCCCGCCTTGTGCCTACTTCCTCTTCTCGTTCCTCTCACAAACCCTCTCCAACATTCCGTCCCCGGCCCGAGACTGAGGCCGATTCCTCTGAGGACGAGCCCAATTCAGAAATTGAAAATGAAAGTGATAATGAAGACTCTACAAGTAACCCCACAGTCTTTAAAAAACTCCGTTTTAAACATCTTGAAAAGTTAAATTCGGCCTTTAAAAATTATGGCCCCAATGTCCCCTTCACTCTCTCCCTCCTTGAGAGTCTTGGTGGAGGCGGATATTTAACTCCCAATGAATGGCTCACCATCGCCCAGTCAGTCCTGACTCAGTGACAGTTACTTTCTTGGCAGGCCGATTGGGCCGACTGCTGCAGGTCTCAGGACCAAGCCAATCTCTCGAGCACACGCTCGCCCTCCCACAAATGGACGCTTGATAAACTCCTAGGTCGAGGAAAATATGCCTCTAACCAAATACAAAAAAATTTTCTCTGGGTCTCTTGGCTCAGTCCTCTTCAGCAGCCATGAGTGCCTGGAGAGCCATTCCCATGAAAAGCTCTGTTCTTTCTCCCTTGACTAAGATCACTCAAGGCAATCAAGAAGAGTTTTCAGATTTTGTTGCTAGTCTCCTAGAGGTAGCTGAGAGGTCCTTGGGACCTGGCCAGGGAGAAAATAAACTTCTCCAACAGCTTGCTTATGAAAATGCTAACTCTGCCTGTAGGGCTGCCCTTCGAGAAAAATATAAAGATAAAGACTTGGATGAAATGATCCGTATTTGCAGAGATGTAGATCCCTTTGCCCAAAAGGTCTCACAAGCCATCCATCTGGCTATGGGAGCAGCCACTAGTGGTGGGGCCACAGGATCTGCCTGTTTCAAATGTGGTCAACTGGGTCATTTTGATAAACAGAGCCCTCAGGGTAAACCTACGACTCAACCCCCCCCCCAACTAAGGGGAGAGCGTCCACCTCCAACGACCCCTTGCCCTCACTGCAAGCGAGGCAAACACTGGGCTAATTCCTGCCGCTCCAAAACTGATATTCTGGGCAATTCCATCCCTCCCCTTCCGGGAAACGGGATGCGGGGCCAGCGCCGGGCCCCTCAGCCAGTCTCCTTCCTGCCGGCCTCGGGGAACAGCCAGACAGGGCCACACCAAACCCTCCATCAACAACTCCCAAACCAATCTTAGCCCTCCATAGGGCTACCCCAGGGAGTGCAGGATTGGACCACTGTGCCTCCTATGATACAATATTAGAAACTGGAGGAGGAGTTCAGATAATCCTTACTGGTGTCTTTGCCCCCCCCACCACAGATTTACTATCTTATCTTGGGCAGAGCGTTTGCCAAACTCCAAGGCTTACCATCTTCCTTTCGATCGTTGATAACGATTACTCTGGGGAAATCAAAGTGTTGGCCACTAGCTCCAGAGGGCCTCTTCACATCCGCCGAGGACAACGCCTTGCACAGACCCTCCCCCTTCCACTGGACACCTCAACACCCGCCTTGGGCCCATCCCGGGGTGCCTCAACCACAGGGTCCTCTGATGTCTATTGGGTCCAAAAACTCTCACAAGAATGCCCACAGCCAAAACTTAAACTCAATGGCAAAACCTTTGAGGGCATTCTTGATTCAGGAGCGGACCCCACAGTTATCTCACACACCTCATGGCCCCCCTCTTGGCCCTGTCAGCCTTCTTTAACCCATCTCCAAGGCATTGGACAGTGCACCAACACCCTTCAAAGCTCCCAATTGCTAACTTGGGAGGATCCTAAGGGTATTACTGGACATGTTAGGCCATTCATTGTACCTGGCCTCCCTATAAACTTATGGGGTCGAGATGTATTGAGTCAAATGGGAGTCCTTATGTTTAGCCCCTCTATGGCTGTTACCCACCAGATGCTGGACCAGGGGTTCATACCTGGACAAGGCTTGGGCAGACACAACCAAGGGATCCCCACCCCAGTTGCTGTTACACCAAAAATCTCACGCTCAGGACTAGGTTATGATTCATTTTTTTTCTTAAGGGCCATTGCTCCTCCTGCACGCCAGGCAGATAAAATCACCTGGAAGTCAGATTCCCCTGTCTGGGTTGACCAATGGCCCCTCCCCCAACTAAATTTTCAGCGGCCATGCAGTTGGTGCAGGAACAATTAGATGCTGGCCACATTGAACCCTCCACCTCCCCTTGGAATACACCCATTTTTGTGATACAAAAGAAAGGGGGTAGATGGAGACTGCTCCAGGACCTCAGAGAAATCAACAAGACTATGGTCCCAATGGGAGCCCTCCAGCCTGGCCTCCCCTCCCCCATAGCAATACCTAAGGGTTACAACAAGATGGTTATTGACTTAAAAGATTGTTTTTTCTGTATTCCCTTACATCCAGAAGATAGTAAGCGCTTTGCCTTTAGCCTCCCCATTGTTAATTGCATTGGACCATCTCCACGATTTCAGTGGAGGGTCCTGCCTCAAGGAATGGCCAATAGCCCCACCCTTTGTCAAAAATTTGTGGCGCAGGCCATCGACCCTTTTTGCCTTAACTACCCTGAGTTGTATATCATCCACTATATGGACGACATCCTTTTGGCCGGCCCTGATGAGACCACCTTACTCAGGGTTGGCCAGGAGTTGGTAACTGCCCTTCAAGACCTCGGGTTGCAGATTGCTCCCGAGAAGGTCCAGCTACAACCCCCGTACTTATTCTTGGGCTTTGAACTTCACCCCTTAAGGTCCTCTCTCAAAAAATTGAACTCAGAAAAGATTCCGTACAAACACTCAATGATTTTCAATGCCTCATGGGGGACATAAATTGGTTACACCCCTATTTAAAATTAACAACTGGAGAGCTCAAGCCTCTATCTGACATTCTTCAAGGAGACTCTGACCCCTCCTCCCCCCGCACCTTAACCCCTGAAGCCACCTCTGCCCTTAAGCTCGTGGAAAAAGCCATTCAACAACAGACGGTTACCTATTATTCTCCAACCTCCTCCTTATGGCTATTGGTCCTTCCCACTGTGTTTGCCCCCACGGGACTGTTGTGGCAGACTAAACCTTTATATTGGCTTCATTTGCCCGCCACTCCTCCTAAAATACTACCTGTTTACCCCTCCTTAGTGACACAAATCATAAGGATGGGAAGAGAAAATTCCTGAGACTCTTTGGTAAAGACCCTGACCTTATCATCGTCCCTATGATGCCGCCCAAGTCCAATGGTTACTTCACACTTCAGACAAATAGGCCATTAGCTGTATTTCATTTCAGGGAAAGATAGACAACCACTATCCCTCTGACAAGCTCATACAGTTTCTTGAACATCAAGCGGTGGTCTTCCCTAAAACGACAAAGAATTCCCCCATTCCTCAAGCGCCACTGATCTTTACAGATGGGTCCTCCTCTGGGGTCGCAGCCTTTAGCATAGGTGGACAGGTCTCTAGATTTCAGACCAAATTTTCCTCATCACAGTTGGTGGAATTGGTTGCTGTTATTCAAGTCTTTAAGACTCTCCCAGACTGCGCTTTTAATCTTTTCACTGATAGTGCATATGTGGCTCAATCAGTGCCTCTGTTAGAGACCGTCCCCTTTATACAGCCGTCTACCAATGCCTCCCCCCTCTTTGCTGAGCTTCAAGAGATTATTCTAGCTAGATCCCACCCATTCTTTGTGGGTCACATACGTGCCCACTCTGGTCTTCCTGGACCTCTAAGCGAGGAAAATGACCTCGTTGACAGGGCCACCATCCAGCCTGGTGACCTTGGCCCTACCCTTTGACACTATACAACAAGCACAAAAGGCCCACCAATTACATCATCTAAACGCCCAGACCCTCCGACAGATGTTCTCTATTACCCAGGAACAGGCACGTCAGTGTCAAAGATGTCTCACCCTCCTACCCGAGTTACATGTGGGGGTAAACCCTCGTGGCCTCACCCAAGGAGAAATATGGCAAATGTATGTTACTCACTTTGACCCTTTTGGCAAGCTTAAATATATACATGTTTCTATTGATACCTTTAGTGGCTTTCTCTGCGCTTCACTTCAAACTGGTGAAACTACCAAAAATGTTATTAATCATATGATTTCTTGCCTTGCCTTTATGTCCATACCTAAAATGCTCAAGACTGACAATGGCCCTGGGTATACCAGCACCTCCTTCAAACAGTTTTGTGCCCAGCTTAATATTAAACATGTCACTGGTATCCCATATAACCCCCAAGGCCAGGGCATTGTAGAAAGGGCACATCAGACCTTAAAAAATACGCTCTTAAAATTACAACATTCAGGGGGCATCTTATACCCCCAAAAGGGAAATCATAAAACCTTACTAAATCATGCACTGTTCATTCTCAATTTTTTAACCCTTGATGAAAGAGGAAAGTCTGCATCAGACAGATTCTGGCACCCCACTACAACAGACTCCTATGCCAAAGCCATGTGGAAAGATCCATTAACACACAAATGGAATGGTCCAGACCCAGGCCTTATCTGGGGGAAAGTACATGCATGCATATATGATTCCAAGGAATAAAACGCCAGATGGCTGCCAGAAAGACTGGTAAAATTGGCTAGCTCCACCCCAGGGACACCCCTTGAGAATGGTCCTTAACTGTGCTTCCTTTCAGTAAAATGCATCCAGTCACCTTGCTCCTCCTGCTCACGCTCCGGATTTACCCGCCTGTGAGTACCACCCTCCAACGCTCCCCATACCAGATTTATAATTTTACTTGGGTCATAATCAACCAAACGGGAGACATTGTTAATTCCAGCTCCTCACTTGGAGCCCAGCCTTCATGGCCCCTCTAGAGGTAGACCTTTGTGCCCTCGCCCTGGGAGCCAGTGCCGACTGGGGAACCCGCTCTCATTTTTGGCCCCAGGATAAGCCAGTTGATACTGCAGACCCCAATTATGATGGTGACATAGCCGGCTGTAATTCTTTTATTAAAAGAGCCTCTTTGGCCAACGATGCATCTGGCCTTTATGTATGCCCTAGCCCCACTCACAGAGGTCGTTCCCAGAACTACAGGTGCGGCTATAATTCTGACTTTCATTGCGCATCCTGGGACTGTGAGACCACAGGAGATGCATATTGGAAGCCCAGCTCCTCCTGGGATTATATTACCCTACGGAGAAAATTTCTTCCCAAGTATTTACAAAACAAATTAGGAATAACCACAGCCGACCCTATAAAATCCCAATGTCAAAATAATTGGTGTTCCCCCCTCCTTATTTCCTTTACTGAGAAAGGGAAGACAAGGGATTGGACAAACAAAGTATTCACATGGGGCTTGCGTCTGAGAGAGTGCACTAGTTTGTCACTTGGCTGCTCAGACCCAGGGCTCACCTTTACAATAAAGCTTCTTAAGACCATCCCCAATAAAAATATTTCCGCTGTAGGTCCCAGTCCTGTTTTACAACAACCTTCAAAGCCTCTCAATCCAGTCCCCAAAGTCTCCAAACTTACGGTTGCCGCCCCTGGCGCCTTGCCCTCATCCTCTCCCTTGATACCTTTGACCACTATGTTTCAGCCCACTGTTCCCAAAGTCCCTCTCAGTTCTGCTGACCTCATTGTTTCCTTGGTAAATGCTTCTCTTGAAGCTATCCACAACACCAGCGATCCTAATTATCAAGAATGCTGGATTTGCTTTTCACCTACTCCTCCCTTCTACGAGGGAATAGCTATCCTCTCCCCTCCCACCTTTACCAATGATAGTAACAGACTCCTTGGGAGTTCTTCACCTGAAGGAAGTCTTACCCTTAGCTCCATTTCAGGAATAGGCCTCTGCCTCCTAGGACCCTCCATGCTCCCTCCTAGGGACTTGATTCCGGTGTGCAACCAGACACTGATCCTTAATGACACCTTTCAATTCACCCTGGCACACAACAGTACATATTTCGCCTGTGCTTCTGGCTTGACCCCTCATATATACATTCCCACCTTTTTATCTTCCAGAGATTACTGTGTAGTTGTTACCATTCTCCCACATTTTCTCATTCATGACCCAGAATCCTTCCTCACCTTCATAGATCGAGGACCCTCTCTGAGAACCAAGAGAGAACCCCTGACTGCCCTCACCTTGTCTGTTGTACTAGGGATTAGTTTTATCGGAGCAGGCACAGGTATAGCTTCTTTGGTGACTTCCAATAATCACTATCCTCATCTCCAATCCCTCATTGACAAGGACTTAAATAATTTGAGGGAAGGAATACAAGACCTTGAGGATTCTGTGGCTTCTCTTTCTGAGGTAGTGTTACAGAATAGGAGAGGACTTGACCTTGTCTTCCTTAAGGAAGGGGGTCTCTGCGTGACCCTCAGAGAAGAATGTTGCTTTTACTCCGATAAGACAGGCCTTGTCCAAAATAGTCTGGACAAGGTCAAAAAGAGTTTAGAAGAAAGAAAAAGAGCCAGAGAACAACAAGAGTCATGGTATCAAAATTGGTTCTCTACCTCTCCTTGGCTCACCACCCTGTTGCCTAATTTACTAGGACCCCTTGTTGGCATTTTCTTGCTTCTCTCATTTGGCTTTTGGGCTTTTAACCGTCTCACAAGTTTTGTTAAGAACCAGGTTGATTCTGCCATCAAGAAGCTGGTCGAAATCCATTACCATCAACTAAAGACTAAAGAAGATCCTGAAGTGATTCTGCCAGAGACTGGCGCAGCTGCCAGTCCCCCTGCCTCCCCCTATGGCCAACCCTTAGACTTCCACACCCTCAAGAAGGGTTCATGGTATGCTTGGCTCTGCCCTCGCTTCTCTTGCTAGGGAGCCTGGCCTCTTGATCACCCCAACAAAAAATTGGCCTTTTTCCTAAACTAAAACCTGCCTTTGATATGGCCCTCTATATCGGGAAGTCTTCCTTTATGACAATATTACACCCCAAGCTGACAAATGGCTGATAACCTGGGCATTCACAAAGGGATTAGGACGGCTGTGAGTTAGCCCGATGACGGGATTATTGTAGGTCCACTTCCCAGGGGCCCACCCAATGCAGCCGAAAAGGAGTGCGTGGTGCTGGGAGTAGGTGCAGCCTACATAGCTTAAGACAGGGCCCTCACCCTCCTTTCACCCACCTCGGGGTCCCTTGACATTGCCTATCATCACCAGCCTAAAGCCTTCGGCCATCGGCGTGACTTGCCTCACACCAATGTCTTGGGGTTGTGAACTTGTCCGAAACCTCCCATGATTAGACCTCCAAAATTCTAAATTCACATAGTTGGGATTGATCACAAGATGCCCTCTCCATCTAAACAGAGAAGGGGGAGATGTCAGAAGCCAAGACCCTCGCCTCTCACCCTCACCCGCTACCTCTCCCCACCTGCACAACGTCCCCTGCAGCTTCATCGTGCCTGGCAACCGCAAAGTTCCGGGTTGGCAGCTGTAGATGGACTCAAGGCAGTGTACCATGTCTTCTGAGAAAAACAGGTAGACCACAAAATGTTCCAGGGCACAGGCCAAGAAGATTCTGTACTTTCCCACCACCTGGCCCCTCTCACCTCCTCCCCTTGTAAACCATACTATAAAAAGGCACTTTGCACTCAAATACACGGCTCTTGACAAGCAATTGCTTCCTTGAGTCCTTTCCCTCTCTCACCCGTTCTTTTTTTTTGTTTTTTTTTATAAGTACTTTATTTTTTTTTCTTCAAGTTACATCTCAGTCACAAACCCTTCCCTATTCCCCCTTCCTGTCCCACCCTTCCACCCTCTTTCCCCCCAACAGCTTCCCTTTTCAATCCAACAAATGGTTCTTTCTCTTATAACAGTAAATTCTATACAAAACAGCAGAATTAGATATGCCACATTTATGAGAGTTAAATGGCCCAGTATACCTTCCCAATGTCCAGTTCATGCATATTTGGCCCCTGACATTAACCTTCTACCTTCTAACCATCCCCATGAGTTTAAAGTTCTATAACTGACTTAGCTTTCATACTAACTTGCATCACTATTATAACCATCTTCTTAGATCTAGAACGCCCTCTTGATTCCTAAGCAACTCAAAATTTAGCTATGAGACTCAAGCTGTCTATTCTTCAACCACCTCAGAGAGCTGAGAAGGATAAATATATCTGATTATATAGGAAGTGCAGGGCCTGCAGCTTCCAATACTAAGAAATGTCAAACCAGTGACTACCTGGACAGTTCCCATTTTCTCTCCATACATTCCAACATCAGTCTTTAGCCTTTTGGTCCTGTTTCTCTGACAGACATTTATTGTACAGCAGGGATTGTGAAGGACTAACCTACCCTGTCTTGGCAGAGCTAGGCTGTCGACTTCCCTGCTACCAAGTTTTGTCCTTTTTGGACAGCAGTCTGTCTGCAGTTGAAGCAAGGAGTTTTTACATGCCAAGAGATAGGCTTGCCACTAATTCAACCATCTCACACTGGAGATTCTTCGATGCTTATCTCCTACTTGGAGTAGAATAGGGGGTGCTGTCAGGAGCTGATATGTCACGATATCAAAAAAAAAAAAATCTTAATTTAAGACCACATCTTTGAATACCATATTCTGCAGATCTCTTGGGGTTTTTGAAGATGCCCTATCTATCTCTTGTATTTAGATAAGCAAATGTTGCTTATCTCTTAACAACTTGATTACTGAGTAGCTTAGAGAATATCTGTGATAGATTGTCATAGTAGCTAACAAGGTGACATGCTTGCATGACTAGGAGTTTGTTTTTCTTAACTATCCTAAACAGTTTAAGACGGTTGGTATCAAGAGGCCAGAGCTTCACATTTCATTTTTAAGTATCTCTAGGTATGATACCATTAGGAAGCGTTACCTTTAATTTTGTATCAATATACAAAGATCTATTCAAATGTGGCTAAATATACTCTTAGTTTTGTATCAATATACAAAGATCAATGCCTATGTGGCCCAATACAATCTTTATATTGCATCCATATACAAGGGTCAATACCATTGTGGCCAACTATAATCTTAATTTTGTATCAATATACAAATATCAATACCGACGTAGTCCAATACCATCTTATTTTTGCACAATAAACAATGGTCAATACCACTTTAGCCAAATATACTACTAATTTTGTATCAATATACAAAGGTATAAGGGCATATTCAATAATCTGACCCTTCTTCTTGGTCCTTCCTGTGCTATGTCTATGTCTCAATTTTTCTCAAGTCCGTGCATTCCTACATAGGAGATAAAGAAGGATACAGAAAAGGGAAAGAAGGAATACCCTGGGGCTAACCTCCAAAACCCATTAAACAGGACCATTTAACAACTTGTAATCTCTTCCCCTAAATAACAGAGTTTTCAGTTGTCCTTCAAATAACCAAAAAAGGGGGGGCAGAGAAACACCCTCCCCACCCTCTGGGTATGGGATGTCGCTCTCTTAAAATGACTTCCTGCTGATTTGGGTCATAGTAAACCTGTTTGGGGCCCGAACCAAAATGGAAAAATGGTTAAAAATGTTAGTACAATCCTTTTATGTTCAGTCCTTCTGTTCTCAGCTGTTTAAATGTCCTAAGGAGTTTGTAGGCAGAAGCTGAACTTCCAGGCTTTACTGAGGTTCTGGCTGGGGCATTGTGTAGAGCTGAACGGTCTTAGTGATATTGAGTTGTTGTGGTTGTAGGCTATTGATGGAGACAGCTATTGAGGGAGTCTGTCAGGCTGAATCATCTGGGTCACTTGTCTTCTTTTGGTGTCTGATTCTGTTTTCTGCTGAGGTTTCCATTGTCCAGTTGTCCCTGGGTTCCTTGAATGGATGCTTTGATTCTCCTGGAAAGATAAGAACAGAGGCCTGCCCTAATCCTCACTCAGGGACAATCATCCTCTTTTTTTTGGGGGGGGGGGGTAGGTAATATTTCTCCTGAAGCAAATTTGTTTTTTTGACAATATATAAAGTGTTATCTTTCAATCTGGTTTAAAGAAGAAATTATTTTGTTATTTTGGAGCTAAACCAGCTTTAGTGTATATATTTTGAGATCTCGAAGGACAATTTGTTTGTATTGAGTGGGCCTTTTGTAAGTAGCTTTTAAACTTAGGTCCTTCCAAATCCTATGTGTGTGTCTCTGCATTCTAATTATTGGGATCAGAGACCTGTGGTTCCCATCTGAAGGGATTAAAGATGTGTTCCACCACTCCTGGATCGAAGTTTTTCTCTATTTAGAGTTTGTTGTGTATCAGGCTGACCTTGAGCTCTGAGATCTGCCTGTTTCTGTCTCTAGTGTGTTGGGGTTAAGGGTGTACTCTTCTTGAATGATGGGATTAAGGGTGTGTACCCTCACCACCCTGTTCCATGTAACTCTAGAATTTATAAGTCCACTAACTCTAAGGTGCTCCTCCTGTCTCTGCTGAAGTTAAAGGCATGGGTTAACACCACATTTCTCCTGTATTTTACCTTAGCTCTATGTTTTTTTGACACTTGGAGGTTTATAAAACCAGGTTGAACGGCTGCATGAAGAGGCTCTTGTCCCTCATATGACTCCTGATCTGTGGTGAGAGACTGTTATGCAGGGACACTCCACCCCAGAGGATCAAGAGGGAAGGGTCAGGAGGTAGAGCATGGGAGGGTGGGGCTGGGAAGTGGGAAAAGAGGACAATATGTTAAGGATGTAACCTGAAGCAACAAACAAATAAATCTATTAATTAAAAAAAAAGGCAGGTAACAACGTTAAAACACTGTAAATAAAATGAAGGATACAGTCACCCGTTCTTTTTTCAGGTTGCGGTCCTCCTTGCCCCCGCGAATTACTAGGACCCGTGGGTCGGGTCAAAGAATATCCTTTATTTACAAGCTGGGCTTGGAATCCTAGCCAACATGTTTCTTCTTTTTTTCTACACCTTTATAATCCTGGGTCACAGACCTAAACCCATGGATCTTATCTCTTGTCAACTGACCTTCATTCACATAATAATGGTCCTCACTGGAGGGGATTTTTGGCTTACAGACGTATTTGAGTCACTAAAAGTTGAGAATGACTTCAAATGCAAGGCAACTTTTTACATAAGCAGCGTGATGAGAAGCCTCTCTATCTGCATCACCTGCCTCCTGAGTGTGTTCCAGGCCGTAATTATCAGTCCCAACAACAACCTCATTGTTGACAAAATTTAAACCTAGACTTAAAAAGTACATTGTCTATGCTTTCTTATGTGTTTGGTCTTTCAATTTGTAATTCTGTACTAACCAGTTCTTCTGTATTGGTGCATATACCAACATGAATGAAACTAATTGGGTGAAAGTAACTAAATACTGCTCACTCCTCCCCATGAACTACATCATCAGAGGATTGATTTTAACAGTGACATCCTCCAGAGATGTGTTTCTTGTAGGAGTCATGCTGACTACAAGCACATACATTGTGATCATCTTGTTCAGGCATCAGAGGCAATGCAAGCATCTTCATAGCTTTAGCCACCTGAGAACGTTCCCTGAGAAAAGGGCCACCCAGACCATCTTGATACTGGTGGTTTTCTTTGTGGTCATGTACTGGGTGGACTTCATCATCTCATCCACTTCAGTCCTGTTATAGATGTATGATCCAGTCATCCTGACTCTTCAGAAGTTTGTGATGAATGCCTATCCACAATTACTCCTTTGATACAAATCAGTTCTGATAATAGAATAATCAATGTCCTTAAAAACTTGTGGGCAAAATGTCACCAGGTTTTTAAAAGGAAATAATTTTTCTCTTCTTTTTTAAAAGAAATTTATTTTATATGTATGAGTGTAATGCCAGCATGTATGCATGTGTGCTTTCTTGGTACTCACAGAAGTAAGAAGATGCCATGGGATCCCCTGGAAACGTACATAAAGATGGTTGTAAAGAGTCATTCTGCTGCAGCCCCAATTATTTCTTTTTAAAAAACAGATTCTTCTTAAACTGTTTAATAGTTCAAGTAGTAAAGCAAGATTTTTCATATGATTTAAATAAAACACATATATATTTTTTACATTTCTGCTGCCAAGAAGTATAGTTTTTAAGTTTGTTGTACACCATGAGTTGATATTTCTATATGAATTTTCTTTTTCCTTTTTCTTTATATCATAAAGGCTCCCTTGATGCTGATGTTCCTCAAAAGAAGTTCCTTGTTGCTAGTAAATTTTTTTACTTTTCTTTTGAAAATATTTTATCTTACTCAAATCATAAAGTATAGTTTAAATATCCTATTGTAACTTTAATTCTGTTTCCTAATCATTATTATTGTTTATTCTCTCATACATTATATCCTGACTATAGAGTCCCCTCTCTCCACCCCTCCCAATGCCTCCTCATCAACTTCTCTTTTCACAAATCCACTCCTCCTTTGTTTCCCTTAGAAGAAAAAGAGCAGGCCTCCCAGGGATATCAACTGAACATGGAATAACAATTTACAATACACTAAGCATAAATTAAGATTGGATGAGGCAAATTCAGTAGAAGAAAAGAGACATCCTGGTCCCTCTGTTAGGAGTTCTGCAAGAACACCAGGCTGCACAACTACAATTTATATATGCAGAGTACCTAGTTCAGACACAAACAGGGTCTGTGTTTGTTGCCTCAGTCTCTGTGAGCCCCTGTGAGCCCTGCTTAGTTAATTCTGTGGGCCCTGTTCTCCTGATGTCTTCCTGGTTCCTATAATCCTTCCTCTCAGTCTACTGTGGGTTCTCCTGGATCCACCTAGTCATTGGCTGGGGATCTCTGTATCAACCCCCATCAGTTTCTAGATGATGCCTCTCTGGCAACAACTGGGATAGGGTCCAATCTATGAGTATAGTAGAATATCATTAGGAATCATTTCACTGCCTTTTTTTTTCCAGTTGTGTTTGGTTCTATCCTGGATCTGTTGGCACTCCTGCCTCTGGTTCCTGGCCATTCAGGCAGTGTCAGGCATTGGTACTCTCTAGTGGCTTGGGTCTAAAATTGGACCAGACATTGGTTGGCCATTCCCACAAATTCTCTGTCACCATTGCCCCATCACATCTTGCAGGCGGAAATGATTGTAGGTTGAAGGTTTTGTGGCTAGGTTGATGCCCCAGTCCCAGTTCTGGGTTGCCTGGTTACAGAAGATGGCTAGCTCTGGCTCCAAATCCCCTATTACAAGGAGGCTTCACAATGGTCACTCTTATAGATCCCAGCAAGTTTCCATTGCATTAGGTTTCTACATCAATCCTCCCAAATGACCTTCCAATTCCAATCATCTCTTAGTACACTCTCACTCTGTTCCTCCCCCCTCCTGTCTGATCCCTTCTGTTCCCATCCCCACATTCCCCTGGCCTACCTATAAATTCTATTCTATTTCCTCTTTCCAGGAAGATCCATGCTATCTCCCCATGAACCCTCCTTTTTACTTAGCCTCTCTGGGTCTGTGGATGATTATCCTTTACTTCAAAGCTAATCTCCACTTATAAAAAGGTACATACCATGTTTGTTGTTCTGAGTCTGGGTTACATCACAAGATGATTTTTTTTTCTAGTTCTATCCATTTGCCTATAAATTTCATGATGTCATTGTCTTTAACAGCTGAATAATACTCTATTGTGTAAATGTTTATCCATTCATCAGCTGAGGAACACCTAGGTTAGATCCAGTTTCTGTTTATTATGAATAAAGCTGTGAAGAACAAAGTTGAGCAACTGTCCTTGTGGTATGATGGAGCATCCTTTGGGTATATGCCCAGGAATGGTATAACTGGATCTTGAGGTTGGCTGACTCTCAATTTCCTGGAGAAATGCCATATTGATTTCCAAAATGGCTATACAAGTTTTTACTCCCCTAAGCAATGGAGGAGTGTTCTCCTTGATCCACATTCTCACCAGCATGAGCTGTCACTTATGCTATTGATCTTAGCCATTCTGACAGATGTAAGATGAAATATCAAAGTAGTTTTGATATTAATTTCCCTGATTAGTAAGAATGTTGACCATTTCTTTGTTTCTCAACCATTAGAAATTCCTCTCTTGAGAATCGTTTGTTTAGATATGTACCCCATATTTAATTGTATTATTTAGTTTGTTGATGTCTAGTTTCTTGGTTTATATATTTTTTCTATTAGCCCTCTGTCAGATGTGGAGATGGTGAAAATCTTTTCTCATTCTGTAGAATGCCATTTTATCCTATTGAAGGTGTCTTTTGGTTTTCAGAAACTCTTCAGTTTCATGAGGTCCCATTTATTGATTGTTGTTCCTAGTGTCTGTGTCATCAGTGTTCTGTTCAGGAAGTTGTCTCTTGTGCCACTGTATTCAAGGATATTCCCTCACTTTCTCTTCTATGAGGCTCAGTTTATTTAGCTTTATGTTGATGTCTTTAATCTACTTGGATTTAAGTTTTATGCAGGGTGATAGACATGGATCTATTTGCATTCTTCCACATACCAACATCCAATTAGACCAAAACCATTTGTTGAAGATGCTTCTCTTTTCAGCTGTATATTGCTGGCTTCTTTATCAAAAATCCATGTCCATGGGTGTGTGGATTTATGTCTGTGTCTTAAATTTGATTTCATTGATCTACTTCTTTGTTTTCATGACAATGCCATGCAGATTTTATTACTATAGCTCTGTAGTATAGCTTAAAATTGGGAATGGTGAAACCTGTAGATATTCTTTTATTGTACGGGGTTTTTTTTCCTATAAAGTTGAATATTGTTCTTTCAAGGTCTGTAAAGAATGGTGTTTGAATTTTGATATGGATTGTGTTGAATGTGTAAGATTACTTTTAGTTAAAATGAGCATTTTTACTATGTCAGTCCTACCAATCCATGTGCATGGAAGACTTTTCTATCTTCTGATATTTTCTTCAATTTCTTTCTTTAAAGACTTGAAATTTTTGTTATACAAGTCTTTCACTTGCTTGGTTAGAGATACCCCAAAATGTTTTATATTATTTATGGCTATTGTAAAGGGTCTTATTTCTCTTGCTTAGCTAGTTACCCCAAGATGTTTTATATTATTTGAAGCTATTGTGAAAAATCCTGTTTCCATGAATTCTTTCTCACCCTAATTGTCATTTGTATTTAGAAAGTCTACTGATTTTTTATGAGTTAATCTTGTGTCCAGCCACTTCACTGAAGATGTTTATCAGATCTAGAAATTCCATGATAGAATTTTTGGGGTCCCTTATATATTCTGTCATATCATCTGTAAATACAGATACTTTTTCTTTTCCAATTTGTATGCCCTTGATCTCTTTCAGTTTTCTTATTTCTGTAACTAGTACTTGAAGTACTATATTGAATGGTTATGAAGAGAATGGACAACTTTATCTTATTCCTGATTTTAGTGGAATTGCTTTGAATTTCTCTCTCTTTAATTTGATGTTGGCTATCAGCTTACTGTAAATTGTTCTTATTATGTTTAGGTATGTCCCTTGTATACATAACGTCTCCAAGACTTTTTATCAGGAAGAGGTGTTGGATATTGTCAAAAGTTTTTTCAGTACCTAATTAGATGAGCATGTGTGTGTTTTTTTTCTCTCTCAGTTTGTTTATATAGTAGATTGTATTTACTGACTTTGTATGTTGAACCATCCTTGCATCACTGGGATGAGGACTACAAGATTATGGTAGATGATTTTATGTATTCTTAGATTATGTTTGAGAGTATGTTAGTGAATATTTTTATATCAGTGTTCATGAAGAAAATTGGTCTGAAATTCTCTTTGTTGAGGGTTTGTATGATTTAGGTATCAAGGTGACTGTGGCCTAATAAAATTAATTTGGCAATGTTCCTTCTATTTCAATTTTGTGGAAGAGTTTTAGCAGTACTGATGTTAACTCTCCTTTGAAAGTTTGGTAGAATTCTACTATAAAAACATCTCTCCCTGGGTGGTTTTTTGTTTGTTTGTTTGTTTGTTTAGATGAAAGACTTTTAATGACTGCTTCTATTTCCTTGGGGGGGGGGGGTTGGACTATTTAAATTGTTTGTCTCATCTTATTTAACTTTTGTAATTTGTTTATATTAAGAAAATTATCCATTTGTTTTATTTTTCAATTTTGTGGAGTACAGGTTTTTAAATTATGACTTGATGATTCTTTGGATTTCATTAGTGTCTGTTGTTCTGTATCTCCTTTCATTTGTGGTTTTGTTAACTTAGATATTCTCTGTCTTTTAGTTAGCTTGGATATCTAGTTGATTTTTCTCAAAGAACCAACTCTTTGCTTCATTGATTCTTTGTACTGTTCTCTTTGTTTCTATTTCATTGATTTTAGAGCAACCTGTGATTATCTCCTGCTGTCTGCTCCTCTTGCATGTGTTTGCTTCTTCTTGTTTTAGAGCTTTCAAGTGTACTGTTAAGTTTGCTAGTAGATCTCTCCCAATTTTTCATGTAAGCACTTAGTGCTATAAACTTTCTTTTTAGCACCGCTTTCACTGTATCCCATACATTTGGTTATGTTGTGCATTCATTTTCATTGAATTCTAGGAAGTCTTTAATTTCTTTTAATATTTCTGTCTTGACTCAATAGTATTATTCTTTCAGTAGAAAGTTGTTCAGTCTCCTTGAGTTCATAGGCTTTCTCTTGTTTCTGTTGTTTTTGATATCCATGTTTAATCTATGGTGGTCTGATAGGATGGAGGGAGTTATTTCGATTTTCTTGTACCTATTGAGACTTGCTTTGTGACTGAATATATGGTCAATTTTGGAGAAAGTTCCCTGAGGTGCCGAGAAGGTATGTTCCTTTGAGATTGGGTAAAATATTCTGTAACTATCTGGATCCATTTGTTCATAACATCTGTGAACTCCAATATTTCTCTTTTTATCTTTTTTTTTCTGGATTACATGTCCACTGGTGAGAATAAGGTATTGAAGTCTCCCAGTATCAATGTGTGAGGGTCAATGTGTAATTTAAGTTTTAGTAGTGTTTTCTTTACAAAGGTGCCCTTGGTGTCCTTGCATTTGGGGCATAGACATTAAATATTGAAAGATTATTTTGATGGATTTTTCTTTGATGAATATGAAGTGTTGTTCCCCATCTCTTTTGATTATTTTTTGTTTGAGGCTTATTTTGTTGTCTATTATAATGGCCATACCAGCCTGTTTCTTAACTCCATGTGCTTAGAAAATATTTGTCCAACATTTTACTCTGCGGTAATGACTATCTTTGATATTGAGGTGTGTTTCTTGTATCAGAAGGATAGATCCTATTTTCACATCCATTCTGTGAGTCTGTGTCCACCCCACTTATTGGGAATGGGATGTTGCTCTCTTAAAACTGCTTCCTGCTGAACTGGGATGTATAAAACCTGTTTAGGGGCCCAAATACAATGGAAAAATGGCTAATAAATTTAATAGTAACATTTGTTGTCCAGTCTCTATGTGTTCAACAATTTGAATGTCCTGAGCAGTTTGTAGTCTGAAGCTGAACTTTGGGAAGGAAAGTTCAGGGCTTCATTGAAGTCCTGTCTGGAACAGTCTGTGAGAGTGAACCATCTTAGCAAGCCATTTTGAAGTTGTTCTGGATGCAGATTTTTGAGGAAACAGCTAGTGAGGCAGTCTGTAAAGCTGGATCATCTGGGTCTACTTTGTCTACTTTGGAGTCAGTTCCCTTTGTTCTGAAAATATAATTTCTTACAAGTAATATAGTTCTGTAATTACCAAAATGCCTTGGATGTGCAAGATGCACAAATTGATTAAGGAATATTATCTGTTTTTTGAAAAGAAGAAAGACATTTGTAAGTCTCCATTCATGCCATAAGAAAAGATGGCATGTAATAGTATTACATATATATGCTATATATAATCTATTTTAAATTTAAAATACAGCATAAGACTGTATGGAGTTTAAGTATTCTCCTCTACAGTTGACCTAAATTTATTAATTGATTGAGACAGGTTTATTCTGTGTAGTTCTGGCTATTGTAGATGTGGCCTCAAATGCAAAAGGAACCTATATGTTTCTGTCTTTGTCTCCCACATTTTGGGATCAAAGGTATGCATTTACATATTTTTTTCTTTCCTTTTCTCCTTTCTTTGGAGATTTTATTTCTATGTGGATATATCTATCCTTATTGAGACAAGGTTTCTCTTTGTAGCTTGGGCTGCCTTGATTTTCTCTGTAGAACTCTATAGATTAGATTGGCCTCGAACACACAGAAAGCTATTTTTTCCTTTTCTCCCACATTTTGAGATCAAGGTATGAACTTAAATAATTGAATTACCCTTTTAAACAATAACATTAATTAAACCATTTTGCATTAGAGTTCCAATTCTCCCATGGAAACCCCATTCCTGAGATTGGTGTAAAATAGCATGATATGCTATTTTATGTTAACTTTTCTTAACTGTTGGCTGTGGGAGGCATGCAGTTTGCATGTTCTTCCCCAGCCTAATTCTGGGTCCTTACATTGATTAATAGAATATATCTCTTTCTCTCTGTCTTTTTTTTTATATCCAAGACAGGATTTCTCCGTGTATCCTTGTCCTAGACTCACTTTGTAGACCAGGCTAGACTTAAATTAACAGAGATCAGCCTGCCTCTGCCTCCAAAGTTCTGGGATTAATGGCATGCAACACCACCACCAGTGATTAACATATCTCTTTTAGGGGCAAAATGCCTTTTGAAATCAGTTCTCCAGTGGGAGCCCCACACCTAAGGATACTGGCTTGTGTCCCCTTTCTCTTTATGTAAATTTAAGATTATTTGTATTTATCCATTCGATCAGTAAGGACATTATTAAACTTAACATCAAGGGGAAAATGTGTCTTTTTTGAATTCTAGACTTCTTTAGTAATCAGCCTTATCTTATCAGCAAGATTCCTGCCTTGCCATCATTGTTTAACTATGCTGGTCTAGAATTCTGAAATCTGCCTGTTTCTTCCTCTAGTGTGATGGGATTAACGGTGTGTGCCAGTAGCACCCTGCTCAAATATTTTACTTAAATCCAAGATATTAGTAACTCTGTAACCCGGAGTGCAACTTTGAACTATAGTGACAATTCAAAATCTTCTCCAAAACTTCAAAAATCTCTTTTGTTTTAGCAATGAAAAATCAGAAAAATATCCTTTCTACCTCCCGATATAAGAAAATCAAAGACATCTAAACAAAATTCAAGCAAAGAAACAACATTCCAAAAGCCTTGATCTAACCATGCCATTGTACACTTTGTTTTACATGTGATAATTTACCAATTCCTATAAAATGTGTAGAAACCTTTTGAAGTGGCCATTTTGGATTCCAAGACTCCTGTGAGTGGATTGTACCGTCTGCTCCCGTGTCAAGCAGTCCTTCTATTTCAATACCATTCATTTGTATTTTTAATTTTGGTCTCTTATCATTCACCATTGTTTGCTAATATACATGTTTTCCAGTACTCCCAAATGCTCCTGTTATTTCTATTGGAGCAACCTTGCCCTTGATATAAGGTAACAACAGCAACTGAGCAATTCTATCCCCTACATTAATTTTCATCTCTTTCTTTACTGATACTATAATTTTAATTTCATCTTTGCAATCTCCATCTATAATACCTGCATGCACATTAAATCCTTGAGAAGTTAATCCACTTCTTCCAAATATTAATCCTACTGTCCCTGATGGTAAAGGGCCATAAATGACAGTGGTTAACTTATAACATTCATCTGTTTTGGAAAATGTAATAAACTGTATCTGTGGCCAGATCTAAAGCTGCACTGCCTTCAATAGCATGCAAATGATCAGCAATAGTTAATTTTTTTCTTCCTCCTGACTGCTCATTTCCCTCTGACTGACTGATAGATGATGGTTGATAGGTTTTGCTGCAGGGCCTTGAACCGTTAGGCCCCTCCCCTCATTTCCCTGCTAGGGGTAACCTCTGACATCCATTTTAGCTCTCCAATCCCAGGATCAGCACAAAATCCTGGAGACCCTAACTTCCCTTAGTATTAAAAACCATTCATTCCCTTTTACAACCATGTTCTGCAGAGTCCAAGCATCTTTCATTTCAAGTTCTGAAGGTTTCAGCCTTACAATATCATTGGAAATGCCCAAGTTCACCATTTTTAAAGCACTCATTAAGACCCAGAGCAATGGCTTGTGATATGATATTAGTCTGATACTCCTGAAAACCAATATCAGTTGTTTCTCTTTTCCATTCATCTACTGGGGCTCCTCGCGCTTTCAACAGTCTAATGCTCTTTGACATTCAACATTTGCATTTTCATATGCCAAGGCATTTATCAAGTCCTGTCTGGCATCAGGATTATCTATTCTCTCTCCACAGCTAATGTCAATCTCCCTAAAAGGTCTGAGGTTTCCTGAGGACCTTGTATCATCTTAGTAAATGAAGTAAATCTTTTCCCAGCCTCAGCAACCATTTTCCAAGCTCTCAGAGTTGTAACGTGACATTGTTATATCACAACATCTTCAAATTGAGTCTGTAATCGTATGTCAACATAAGGTCCCTCACCAAGCATTTGGTTGATTGTAACATTTATTCCCCTTGCCATACATTGTTGCTCTAATTTTGTGGTTTCATGTCTCCATCATGACAATCATTGTAATTGCTGGCTACCTTCTAGCACAGCTGATATCTATCCCTTCCAATCTTGGGGAATGACTCTATTTTGTACAGCCTAGTTATTTAACATTTGTTTAACGAATGATGAATGCATTCCATAAGAGACAATGGACTCCTTAAATCTTTTTAAATCCAAAATGTCTATTGGACTCCATGTTAACTCCTGATTGAGTTGACTGTTATCATTATCAGGCCTAAATTGAAACATACCTGGAAAAGCTGATGGTGATTGTGTAATACCACACAGCTCCTCTGGGGGTGGACTTGGTTCCACATTAACACTATTACCTACCTGGTTTTTTACTGGTACACGCAGTGGCTGTGGAGACCTTGCTGGGAAAGAACATGGCATTTTCTCAGTTCCAGTCACTTGCCCTGGCAGATTTTTCTTAAGCTCCGATATCTGCATTTGGATACTTTTTATTTGTGTAATAAACTTCTTCCTTATGACAAACCAATAAAACAAAAAAGTAAACAGCATAAAACATCCACTCTGATTGAAAAACAGTATAGAGGTCAGCAGCAAACATTGCCATATTGTCAACATCCGACATCATAGTTTCAAAATCTTCAGATTTGTTGGGCGCCACCTGAAACTTCAATTTAATTATCAATTGTATTTATTAATAAGTTTAAACTGTAAGATTAGGCTGCCAGATGCAGAGCAGTGGGAGCCCTGACAGGATATCAGTTGGTGAGCCTGTCCTGCCTTAACTGGGGCCTGATTTATCCTGGGGAAAGAGCCCTGGACCAAGGGTGGCCTACACACCTGTAACCTAAACTCTTTTAACTAATATAAGTTTTAATATTAGGCCCATAGAATTACTGGCGGCTTGGCAAGAGATTCACCAGATTTCAACAGGAGTCTGGGAGTCCAATGGCCCTGGATTGCTCGGATTGACAGCCTATAAGCTACCGCAGTCCTTTCCCCAATAATTAAATATACCAAGACCTTTTAATGTTTCAATGCTTAACCCTTAGCTGGGCAGACTATCAATTAGCTACTCTAAGTTAACCCAGATCACCTAATCCCAAACCACCATGTGCCTATGATTACCTTCCAGCATTCTCAAACATGTCTATGTGCTTCCATGTCTCTTGGACATAGAGCTAATCCTCTAGTAAAACGCAGGGTTGCTGTTTTAATCTGAGGAAGTCCCACCTTCCTATACTCTTTCTGCTCAGCTAATTGCTCATCAGCGAATTTTTTTAATCAATCAAGAGAATGCCACATAAGGGGTGGTAACCAGATCTCAGCATTGAAATCAGCCTATCAGAGCAATGTTATTAGACCTTCCCCAACAGTTAAGTCCATTGATATTGACAATTATCGACCAATGATTGTTGATTCCTGTTATTTTTGTTGTTGTTGTTGGTGGTGGTGGTGGTGGTGGTGGTGGTGGTGGTGGTGTGTGTGTGTGTGTGTATGTGTGTGTTTTGCCTTCTTTTGGTTTTGGTGGTGTGAGATAATTTGTTTCCTATGTTTCTATGGCTATAGATAACCTCCTTGGGTTAGAATCTTCTTCCTAGTACCTTCTTTAGAGCTGGATTTATGTATAAATATTGTTTAAATTTGGTTTTGTCATGGAATATCTTGTTTTCTGCATCTATGGTGATTGAAAGCTTTGCTAAATATAGTAGTCTTGGGTGGCATTTTTGGTCTCTTACCATCTGCAGGATATTTATCCAGGCCTTTATGGCTTCTAGAGAAGTTGTGTACAATTCTAAAAAGGCTGCATTTATGTGTTATTTTGCCTTTTTCCCTCTCAGCTTTTAATATTCTTTCTTTGTTCTTGACAGTGGACTTACCTGAAGTTCTGAGTGCTTGCATGGTGTTTAAGGAACAGGGGGCTTCCATCAAGGTTGTAAGATTGGATATGGTGGTGGTGGGGGCATGTTTCCTAATTATAATTTCTCTAGATCCATAAAAATCATGTCAATTTAAATGTCCATTTTTACTACACTTACTTAATAAGTCTAATATGAAACTTCCATGTGCCTCTGTAGTTGCACTTCATCTACAGTTAT
Source organism: Lophiomys imhausi (assembly GCA_907164525.1). NCBI lineage: Eukaryota > Metazoa > Chordata > Mammalia > Rodentia > Muridae > Lophiomys > Lophiomys imhausi. The sequence continues at coordinate 109,797 of CAJQZJ010000594.1, forward strand.
TGAAATACTATTGGTGAATAAAAATTATTTACATACACATACATGTTGTCTGTCGCGTCCCTCTCGACCAGCAAGAACGACGCAACTCGCAAAAGCTCTTCTCCTGCAGTTTATTCAGGTCCCTTGAAAACAGTCTTCCGAATGGGGGCCGGGCAGACCCAACCCACAGGCTAAATACTAAATGAACAGCCAATCAAGTAAAGCCAAGTGGTGCTATCTTAGAGGCCCAC
>CAJQZJ010000594.1:110036-155526 GCA_907164525.1 Lophiomys imhausi
AAAGCCACATGGTGCTATCTTAGAGGCCCACGTATAGCCAATCAAGTTAAACCACATCAGCGGTCTTAGCCAAATATGGACTTGTTTACCACCGAGAGCGCTCACCGTCGGGCTGGTGGAAGGCGGAGACCAGTGCCATTTTTAAGGCGCGGCACGTCGCAGCTCTCTACAGTTGTCCAAAATATGTTTTGTATATGTGTATATGCATATGTATGTGTGTGTGCACAGATGAAGGATGTGTGCACATGAGCAAATGTAGGCCAGGAGACAACCTTGGCTGTTGTGCTCGGAAGCCATCCCATTGTGTTTTGAGACAGTATCTCTCACCGTGGCTTGCCAAATAGGTAATGATGGTCACCTCAGTGATTCTCTTGTCTCTGCCTTTCCATCTCTGGGATTACAAGTGTGCACCACTATATCCCACTTTAAATTTTTTCTTACATTGAAAATAGATTTTTTTATATAATACAATCTGACTGGTTTCCCTTCCTCCATTCCTCCCGATGTTCCTATCCATCTGGATCCACACTCTTTCATTCTCTTCTTAGCAAACAAATAGGCATCTACATAGTAATAATAAAATAAACTACCATAATATAAAACAAAAACGAACAGTTCATAAAAGGACAAAACAAAAAGAAGAAAACGAGCCTAAGAAAAAGCACACAAAATACATAAATATGTAGAGACTCACACATTCACACACACAGGAATCTCACAAAAATACAAAAGTGGAAGCCAAAAGATATACACAAAGAACCTGTAAAGTAAAAACAAAACAGAACAAACCAGAATACCCTGACAGAACATCATTAGTCAACGAGCCTTCAAAGATTCCATTGAGTTTGTTTTTGTTTGCCATCTACTGCAATGTCGTGGGTCTTAAGAGTGGTTGGTTTCCCCAATAAGATTCCCCTGGAGAAAACTAATTTTTCACTTGCAAGTGGCTTTCAGCTGGAAAGCTTTTGGGTTAGGTATAGGTCCTTGCGTCCACTTTTCCTTTCAGGTCTAAGACCCGTTTTGGTATAGACATGTGTAGACCCTATGCATGCTGCCTCAGTCTCTGACTTACATGTGTGTCATTCATGATGTGTTAAGAACGCCTCGTTTCCTTTGTATCGTCCATCTCCTCTGGGTTTTATGTTCTTTCCACTTCCTCTTCCACAGAGGTTCCTGAGCCCTGAATGAAGGGATTGGATGGAGATGTCAAATTGAGGCTGAGTGTTCCAAGGTCTCTCTTTTTGCATATTGTCTGGCTGTGGGTCTCTATGTTTGTTCCCATTTGCTGTTGGAGGAAATTTCTTTAAAGATGGCTGAGCAAGGATGAATCTATGAGAACAGAAGAATGCCATAGTCATTTTATTTCTATGGTCCTTTAGCAGAACAAAAGTATTTGATTTTTCCCTAGGATATTGGCCTATCTAGTTTCAGGTTGTTTGCCACCTAAGCAGCATGAGTTATAGATTCCATCTCAGTGGCCCTTAATCACTCAGATATTGGTTGGTTACTCCCACAAGCTTTGTGCCACTATTGCACCAGCATATCTTGTAGGCAGGTTACCATTGTAGATTGAAGGGTTTGTTTCTGGATTGGTGTTTATCTTTCTCCTTTGCTGGTATTATAGAATACCTTTTAGTCCCATAACCACTAGTCAGTAGGAATAAAGATTCTAGATAAGCATATGCTTAAAGTCTCCAAGGTAAATGTGATATGCAGGTGTTGTCTTTAGCAATAGGACCTTACTTACCATCAGTTGATGGAGAGCAACCAACAGCCTTGGTAATAGCCTTGATTGTTTAGTGTATCCCATGATGTCCTTTCATCCAATAATTCAATGATACAACCCATTCCCAGTTCTAGAAGTTTCATTTGATAATGAGTGATGTCCAGTTGAGGCACTGTCTCCTTTGTTATTTGGCAATTATGTGCATGCACACGTACACACACAAACACACACACACACACACATATACATGTTTAGGAAGCCTCTACATTAAGTTTTCATACTACCCTTCAAATGTTCATTAGTTTTAGCTGTCCCTCTCTGCATTCACTTCCTTGCCCCGACTTCCCTCCCCTTCCCTGTTTAATCCACCCAGCCCAGATCACAGCCAGTCTATTCATAACTATTTATTCTATTTCCTCTTCCAAAGAAGATTCATCCCTACCTCGTACTCCCTTGCTCTATATCTAATTTTGTGGTTATATGGATTGTAATTTGTTTATCAATGATATAGCAACTAAAATCCACATATAAGTGAATATATGCCATGTTTCTCTTTCTGGGTGTGGATTACCTCACTCCAAATGATATTTCCTAGTTTTATTCCATATACCCATGAATGTCATGATTTTATTATTTCTAATGGCTAAGTAATATTCCATTGTGAAAATGTACCATATTTTCTTCATTTATTCATTTGTTGATGGACATCTAGTTTGTTACCAATTTCTGGCAATTATTAGTAGATCAGCAATGAAATTGGTTGAGAAAGTGTCTCTGTAGTAGGGTGAATCATCCTTTGGACATATGCCAAAGAGTGGTATAGTTGTATCTTGAGATAGATAGCTTCCCAGCTTCCTGAAAAAATGTCACACTGATTTCCATAGTGGATGTAAAAGTTTGTACTCCCACCAGCAAGGGATGAGTGTTCCTCTTACTCCACCTCATCACCAGGATAAGTTATCATTTGTTTTATGCATCTTGGCCATTGTGACTGGTATTAGATGAAATCTCAAAATAACTTTAATTTTCATTTCCCTGATGAGTAAGGATGATGACTAGATCCTTGACAGACTCTCTGGAATTTGCATTTTCACTTTTGAGAATTCTCTCCCTATATCTGTATTCCTGTTTTAATTGGGTTATTTGTTTCCTTAATATCCAGGTTTTGAGTTCTTTATGTATGTTGGATATTAGCCCTATATCCTATGGTAAGAGTCTTTCCCCATTCTGTAGCCTTCTACTTTGTTTGAATGATGGTGTCTTTTGTCATGCAGGAGATTTTCAGTTTCATGAGTTTCTATTTATCAATTGTTGTTTTCAGTGCCTGTATTACTAGTGTTCTGTTCAGAAAGTCTTCCTGGCCAATGAGTTCAAGACTATTCCCCCAGTCTCTCTGCTATCATATTCAGTTTATCTGAGCTTATGTTGAGGACTTTGATCTTTTAGGTTGAATTTTATGCAGGTTGATAAGTATGGATCTACTTGGATTCTTCTACATGCAGTCACTCAGTTTGACCAGCACCATTTGTTGATGTTATCTATTTTTCTGGTGTGTATTTCTGGTTTCATCATTTATTGGGATGATCATGTGGTTTTTGTCTTTAAGTCCATTTATGTGGTTTATTACATTTATTGATACGTATGTTGAACTATTTTTACATTTCAGGGATAAAGCCAACTTGTTTATGAATAGACTCTTTTTGATGTATGCATGTATTCTGTTTGCAAGTATTGTATTATTTTTGAGCCTATTCTCATTAGGGATATTGACCTACAATTTTCTTTTGTTGTTGTTGAGTCATTACTTGGTTTTGGTGTTAGAGTGATACTGCTTTTATAGAAGTAGTTTGGGGGTGCTCCTTATGTTTGTTTGCTTTTTTAAAAATAGTGTGAGAAGGACTGGCTCTTAATCATCTTTGAATGTCTGGTAGAATTCTGCTATGAAATCATCAGGCCCTGGACTTTTCTTGGTTGGAAGGCTTTTTTATTATTATTAATCAGTCTCCTTATTTGTCATTGATCTGTTTAGGTTGTTGTCTTCTTGGTATAATTTTTATATTTGGCAGAATCTAACAAATTATATATGTCTTTTAGATTTTCCTACTTAATGGAGTACGTGTTTTTAAAATATCCTTATAATATTTTAAATTCTTTTGGTGTCTCTTGTAATGTTTCCCTTTTCATTTGTGATTCTGTTAATTTGGGTCCTCTCATTTTTTGTTTTTGTTTTTTTTTTGTTAGTTGGTCCAAGTGCCTGTCAATTACATTTGTTGATTCTTTGTATTATTTTCTTTTTAGTTGATTTCTGCTTTTATTAACATATCTTCCTGTCACTGGGTTGTATTCTTTCTGTTCCAAATTTTTTTAATTGTATAGTTATGACATTTACTTGTGCTACTTGTGCTATTTAAAAAATGGAGGCATTTAAAGCCTCCATTTAAATTTCCTTCAGGATTGCTTTCAGTGTATCCCAGAGGTTTTGTCTTATTGTTTTCATTTGCATTTAGTTCTAGGAAGTTTTTGTTTCTCTATTGATTTATTCTTTGACTCCATCAACATTCTGTAATATGCTGTTTAATATCCATGAGTAATTATATTTATTAGAGATTTGTTTGCTATCAATTTTAGATTTTATTGCATTGTGGAAAAATTGGATACAATGAGCTATTTCAATTTTTTTATTTGTAATGATTTGTTTTGTATTTCAGAATATGATCTATTTTAGAAAAGTTTCTATCTGCTGCAAAGCATATGTTTTTAGAATATTCTCTAGGTGTCTTTTATGTCTATTTGATGTATGATCTCATCTGCTTATGTGATGTTTCTGTTTATTTTTGTCCAAATGACCTGCCTATTAAATAAAGTAAGGTATTGAAATACCTATGATTAATGAATTGTTGTTAATCAATGCCTTTTAATCCAGGAGTAGAGTTTTGTTTAATGGAATTGGTTGTTCCTGAGTTTTGTCCATATATGTTTAGGGTAGTAATGTTTTCTTGGTTAACTGTCCCCTTGATTAGAATAAAGTGTCCCTCTTTATCTCATGTAATTAGTTTTAGTTCAAAATCTATTTTGTCAGATGTTTTAATAGTGACTCCTGCTTTTTTCCTGGTTCCATTTGAGTGGTGTCCATTCTTTTACTCTAAAGTTTTTACTCTTTTACTCTAGGTTGTGCCTATCTTTAAAACTAAGATATGTTTCTTGTAGGGAGCAGACATATAGATCTTGTTTCTTGATCCATTTAGCCACACTCTATCATTTGAATGAAGGATTAAGACCATTCATGTTTAAATTATTAAAATATGTGTTTTAGTTCTGGTCATCATGTGGTTGATTTGTGGTGTTGTGCTCTCAGTGGTACTTTGTGCTTTAATAATTATGGCTTCCTATTCTTTCCATAGTCTCTCTACTTTCCCCATTTCTCTCTTAAGGCCAAAATAATGGTCCCTATATTTCTTTTAGATTTGACTTGTTGAATTTAAACTTTTTAGGCTGTTTATGTTGTGGAAAATTTTTCTTTCATCTTCACTCATAGCAGTAGTATTTCTGGGTATATTACTTTAGGTTGGCTGTCATTTAGTTCTTGGGATATATTGCTCCAGGCTCTTCTAGCTATGAAATTTTTCCTTGAGAAATCAGCTATTTTTTTTTTTTGTAGGTTTTCTCTATTTGTGACTCACTGTTTTTCTTTTGCAGCTTTCAATACACTTTCTTATTCTGGGTACTTAATTTAACTATGAGATGCCTGTGCCTATAATTTGAAGGTTTCATTTTTTTTTCAAGGTGTCTCACATATACAATAATTTTAAGGCATTCATGCTACCAAATGAACTACACCCAAGCTACACAGTCTGATTGCTGATGATAACACAGTTACATTACCTCATGAGTGTGTCCTATGTAAGAAGGATTACTTTTCTTAAGTGTATTTGGAATACATGACATTTTATTAATTTTAGCAAAAGAGCTAGGTGAGACCCTGAAACCATGTCAAGTTAGGATGGAGGCCACCACAAGTGTTTTAGACACAGGAAAAAATACCTTGGGGAATCAGAAAAGTTTTTCTACATCTTTTAAATTATTGTTACTTTTGTTTTATTCACAAGAACTAGGATCACTTATTCCACACAGATAGATATGGCCTGCAGAGAATAGCTCATACATGGGAAACTCAGAGCTCAGTTGTTCCTACTCCACTGTTCTTCTGGATTAGGGAAGTTCACTTTTTATTTGATGGTACCACTTTCTAACAACTTAAGGTCAGAATAGACTTCTACAGATGACATAATTATTCTGAGTTCAGAAGGAGAAGAGCTGATGACATTTCTTCCTTATAACTACTTGTTAGGATCTCATTCTACATGGATTTTATCAAAGGCCCAACTAGCTGAGGGCTTCTTTTTTCACCATTAAAAGTGGGAGATGACTACCCCTAGAGGCATTGCAGATGTGACTGCTATGTCACATGTGCATCAGGAGGTGGCAGAGAGGAGATAGGGTATATCTACATTCAGTGTTGTGATCTATGAACATCTGAATGAATAGTAGCCTAGCATTCCTGGAAAAAGAAAGCAAGCTGGATACCAACACCACTGTGGCACCATGAGGTAGCTTGTGATGAGTACCATACCAGTACCAGGAAAGTACCAGATAGGCTTCCAGGACAGGAAACAAGTCAGAAACTAGAAAACTTTTCCTGGCCCTGGATGTGGGGGTTGTGGGCTAGCCAGCCTTGAGGGAATGAGTGTGGGAGAGCCAACCCTGCCTTTGTTCTGCTATGTGGTGGTGGTGGCTAGAGAGAGATGCCCTCACCCCTCTTTTGCCTTCACCACCACTGGCAAAAAGGAGATCTGGCCCAGATGGGGTCACAAGAGCAGGAGCGCTATCCCTGCCCCTCACATGCTGCAGCATTCAGGAGAACAGGCCCTGCAACTTACCACAGTAGAACTGGACATGCAAGTCGGGGCTGCAGGACCAGAACTGGGGCTTTGAGTTGGCCCACCCCAACATATACCCCATGGATGAACTATTGGAGTGCAAGAAAAGGTCAGTTCCACAACCAAGGACTGTAGGATCTCCATGACACAGGACAGTTATGGCATATCTGAAAGGAGTTCCAGTGAGGTTCCAGTACTGAGGGAGTAGCAGAAACTAGGGGCCTCGTACCAAACCAAAGAGTCATTATAATGAATATTTGCAAGCAGAATGTGTGGACAAATGGGAATATTGTGGGACATACTGAGATACACTGCAGCTTCCACAATGAGCTGTTATTTTTTATGCTGGGACAGATTTCAAGGGTGGAGGGTGGGTCTGGGGAGAGGTGGAAGATGGGAGGGAACAGGGTGCATGGTGGGAAATTCACAAAATAATTTTTTTCAATTAAAAAAAGTGAGAGCTGTAAGTAGGTAGTAGAATGAAGTACAATTCTCTGCTTAGAATTTTATTTTTGAGCCTTATTGTATCATAAGGAAACACAACATATGCTTGTAGACAAAGATATCAGTGTAATGATTTATAAAAGAACATAGATTTCACATAATATAATCTCGATTATATATAGGATAATAGAAGGGGGCTAATGGGAAGAAGATAGGGCCAGGCAGAAGGGTGGATAGAGAGACAAGAAAGGCCAATAGCTGATAGTGAAGATGATCAATGGATATTATAAATTGAATAAAAATGTCATGAAACCCATTAGTTTTTACAATGATACACACCAATGTAAAAACTATCCCCCAAATCGACTATTTTAACCAGTATATTTATGGATTATCCTGAGGATGTATTTGTTAGTATAACTTTATTACTTATAGTAGTTTCACAGTTTACCTCTTAACCCGACTATCATCCAAATAATTGAGACTACTATATTATTTGTTACACAGGCTTCACAACACAAGAATGGAGCAGTTGTTACTCTGTTCTTAACCCACTAAGATAATCTGGCTTCCCCCCAGCATAATCTCGAGATACTCACACTTTGTGGCTTTCCTGCTTCAGCTGAATCTCTCCTCGACTCTCCTCCCTCTGCCTCTTGCTGAATCCCCCACTTCCTCTCCTTAACTCCTCCTCCCTTGGAGGACAGGAAGTCCATCTCTATTCTCTCTCCTGCTCAAGGATTGGCTGTAATCTGTTTTACTTGCATATCAGGAGACAATTGGGGAGCAGTGTTTACATAACATTGAGACATGGGCTCCTCAGAACAAGGACTGAAATCAGATATGGGGAATATAGAAATAAGCATTTGAATTACACAGTAACTTTATGTCTACATCTTCCCCCTTTTAGTCTAATAAAAGGTCTTTCTCTTACAATAGCAAACTATATGTAACAATAACAATTATGAAAATTAGTAGGTAAGATTTACATTTGCATATTTGGTACCCTTGGATAAAGGAGTGTCCTATCTATATCTAAATCAATTCCTATCATCCTAAACAATTTAAGTTTAACTGTGAGAACATACTATCTATTCTTCAACTCCATCAGAGACTTAAGAAGGAATAAGTGTTATCTAAACATGTAGGAAGTGCAGGCAAGCAGTTTTGGAAAGAATAGAATTTGCAAAGATAGTTGGCTGCTTGGACAGTCCCCAAAGTCAATGTTGGACCACCATCTTCAGCCTTCTGGTTCAGAATATTTGACAGATCTTTCTGTGAAGCAGGAATTTAAAAGGCCTAGCCTACCTTGTTCTTGAAAAGCTCAGCAGTCACCTTTCCTGTGTCCAGATTGTCCAGTTTGGACAGCATTCTGTCTGTAATTTACACAAGAGCATTTTCTCGAGAGGCCAGAGCTTCACATTTTATTTTTAAGTATCTCTAGGTATGATACCATTAGGAAGCGTTACCTTTAATTTTGTATCAATATACAAAGATCTATTCAATTGTGGTTAAATATACTCTTAATTATGTATCAATATACAAAGATCAATGCCTATGTAGCCCAATACAATCTTAATATTACGTCCATATACAAGGGTTAATACCATTGTGGCCAACTATAATCTTAATTTTGTATCAATATACAAAGATCAATACCGATGTAATCCAATACAATCTTATTTTTGCACAATAAACAATGGTCAATACCACTTTAGCCAAATATACTACTAATTTTGTATCAATATACAAAGGTATAAAGGCATATTCAATAATCTGCCCCTTCTTATATCTGTTGTTTTGTATAGTATTTACTGTTATAAGAGAAGGAACCATCTGTTGGACTGAAAGGGGAAACTTCTGGGGGGAAGAGGGTGGAAGGGCGGGATAGGAAGGGGGAATAGGGAAGGGTTTGTGACTGAGATGTAACTTGAAGAAAAAAAATAAAGTATTTAAAAAAAAACAAAGAAAAAAAAGAGCATTTTCTCACTCAGTAATTACCTTGCCATATATGAAGACTTTGATGCTCTCTGAAGTAGAATGGGTATTCTGCCAGGAGGGGACCAGTCTGATTGTCAAAAAAGTAAGTTAATAAAATATCTTTAAATGTCATATCTGTAGATCTCTGAGGGTTTTGAAGACCATCTATATAATATGAATTGTTTATTTTTAGTTATTTTTTATCTGTCAAACTAGGAAACATATTTTTGTAATTAACTATATGAACATCTAACATGACCATGAATTTAAATGTCTGACTGCTAATATGGATTTCTTAATAATCCTAAATATTTGGTAGTAGCAGCTTTTACAAGGACTAGAATTTAACATTTCATTTTAAAGAATTACATAGGTATAATACCTTAGCATGTTGTTACAAAATATAATCTTAAATCTGCATCAATATACAAAGATTTATAACAATGTAAGAATTTTGGCTTATTAATCCTCTTTGGCCTAAAAGTAATTCAATAATCCACTTTTTTCTTATCATTACTGTGTCCAACCCCTTTACAACAATAACAAACATCTATCAACCACAGAATAATCAAAAACCATCCATCCCCTCTCTTGGGAATGGGGTGTTTCCAATTCCCAAGAATGGCATGATAAGTCCTGATGTTTTTCCAGACAAAGATTTATTGGCCATATGTAGCTTAAGTCCTTGCTGAAGACATTTTCAGGTACAGTCAGTCTCAGAGCTGTTCCCATGTGGAGGGATCACAAATTATGTTGCCTGGCCTGTTAGATCTCCTTGATTTCTTTCCTTCTGTCTTTGGCGATCTTCCTCTGTCAAATATGATTTTTATCAGTTTGGAAAGAATACAGTTTTTTTGTTGTTGTTGTTTCCTTTGAGACAAGAGCATATTCTCCTCCACAACACAATACATTTTCTGTCTTCCATCTTGGAATTAACCTTTATAAGCTGATCTAATTCATCAGTCTTTTCTAAAATCCAGTGTATCTTAGCAGGTATACTACTTGTCTCATTTTAAAACCTTAAAATCAACAAGTCATTATTTAGTCTATTTTGGAGACATTATATTCTCCTTTTATTTATGATCACCTTTTAAAAGCTATTATTAGATATTTTCATAACTGCTTGACCTATAGGATAGGTAGCCTGTTAATCATGTAACAGGCTTCATGTCATAATGTCTAAAAATTGTTGTATTCCAAGATATACAGCTGAGGTACCATCAGCCCCACTTTGCAAAGGTATCTCCAAGACAGTCAACATCCCTAACAAATGTGTAACCTTAGAATCATTCTCTACAGAATTTAAGGCAAAAGTCCATTGGAATTGTGAATATGAACCTATGGCATGGTGCATATATTTCATTTCTCTAAACTGCAAAATGGAACATGCAAGTCCCTGTATTATCTTATTCCAAGGCAGCACCAAACATGATTTGCATTTCTACTTTAGCATTCTATATGTTCTTCATCCAGTAATTGAATTTTGACTACACACACACACACACACACACACACACACACACACTATATATATATATAATTTGACCATGTTGCTCTATACTTGAAGCTTTCTTATCTAGCAACTCTATGGGCTGCCATTCTGTTACCTCAAACCTTTGTTCATTTTTCTCATTTGGAACTGAAGGGACAAGGTTGACCAAACAGATTCCATTTTTGTAAGACTCCTTTTCATGCTTGTCCTCAGGATGAACTTCAGTTGCTGAAAAAAAAAAAAAACACAAAATGTTTCAGGAACTAACAACCACTACCCCAAACAATCAGCAATTAGGAAAGTACCTAACGTTCCAAGTTTCCTGATGTAGCTTGCCTGATTGTCTTGTGATTCTCTTCCAACAATCAACAACTTTAAGTAGCATTAGGTAACTGTTAACCAATCACATAACTGCCAAGTTGGAAACCCATATCCCTGCTATAATCACAATAAAAACCCCACAGATCTGGAGCTCAGGGCTCTCAGCTATCATCTGCTGCAATGGAGCATGCTGAGGGTTCAGGCTCAAGCTTAAAGAAACAGCTCTTTTTTTTTTTTTCATCAGACTCAGATTCCTTGGTGGTCTTTGGGGATTTTGCAATCTGGGCATAATATAACTACCACTTTTGGTGTTATTGTAAGTTCCAGATTGTATTTCTCTGAAGGTTCCCTATTATGATTCAAAGATTCCACCAACCTCTGTTCTATGGCCTTTAATTTAGCATCTAATTTCTCAGTCTCTTCTTTCTCCAAGTCTGTCTTATCCTGATATCTACCAAAGAACATATATAAAACTGTTATCATCACTAAAAAATTATTTGTATGCTAAGAGAAACAAACTCAAATTGAATCCAGAAGCACTGTGTCACTGTGTCTTCCATCTTTTTCAGTATAGAAAATAACCTTCCTCTTTAATCTCAAAATATCTCCCTAAGACTTTATTTTCTTAGATTCAAACCAAACTCAACACCTTACCAGTCCATATGTTTGAAGCCTCTCAGTCTGTCTCTAGCTCCTGTTACCAGAGAGAGCTTTTCTGCCTCCTTCAAGGGATCCTCTAGCCAGCAAGGGCCCCTTCTCCAAGGGATTCAGCTTCCTGCCTTGAACAGAAAAGTCTGGCTTTTAGAAGTTTGCTTGTGTTAAACAGGCAGGTTTTGTTTATGTTTTTGTTTTACTGCCGTGGGCTGGAGGTCCTTGGTGCACCATAGGGCATCTTTAGCTTCTGCTTGAGAAACTGCCCTTACAGCACTAAGAAAATGTTCTGTTTAAATTTATATTTTACATAAGTTCTTACTAGATTTGTGAAAGTTCTGCCACACTTGGAATGCCAAAATGTGAGTGTAACTTTATATAATTGTGTTAGTTTCACAGGATACCTCTTAACCCAGGTTTCATCCAAATAATTGACATCCTGTTATATTATTTGTTAAATAGGTTTCATAACACAAAAGTTGAGCAGTTATTACTCTATTCTTAACCCACTAAACCAATATGGCTCCCCCCCCTGCATAAATCTCAAGATACTTGCACTTTGTGCCTTTGCTGTTTCAGCTGAATCTCTCTTCATCTCTCCTGCCTCTGCCTCTTGCTGAATCCCCCTACTTCCTCTCCTTAACTCCACCTCCCTTAGCCTATTCTCTCCCCTGCTCAGCTGTTTTATTGGCATATCAGGGGACAATTGGGAATCAGTGTTTATATAACATTGAGTCATAGGCTCCTCAGAACAAGGACTGAAACCAGATATGGGGGGGTTCAGAAGTCAGCATTTGAATTGCACAATAACCTTATGCCTAAATGTACCCTAAAGAACTTGGTTCCACTTAGGTGTTGTCAACTGTGCTACTTTTCCATCCCTATCACAAAACACCTGAAATACCTCAGAGGGTGAGAATCAAATAATAGATATTTACTGGTTTTTAAGAGTATATTTAATGTACATTTAAATTGTATTTTGTAATTTCTTATTTTAGTACATTTCTCAAGTTAAGAGACTGCATTCATTTATTGTTATGAAGCTTAAGCTAGGGAGGCATAACAAATATTAACTTATTTAGTGTTTATCAGTAATTTTCCAGTCTGCTAAGTTTGCATACACTTAGGAATTCTTAGGAAAGTTTCAACTCATGGCCTAGTTAAGATATTTTTAACATTATATAATAAATTTTAAAACATTTTAGACATATTTGTTTATCCTATTGAAATTATTTCTAATAAAATCAATCCTTTATGAATGTTTCAGAAGCATCTGGGTACTTCACTTATTTATGAAATCTTTGTAAATTTATCCTTAAAAATGTAAAGTGGAAAATTTCAGTAGGTGTTTGAGTGTTTTAATTAATGTAAATTTAGTTTTGATATGTTAGTTTTTCTAAATTGAACATTGTAACATTGATATTGACATGAGTAAGCTTTCCATTAGCAGTGAGAGAAATATTTGTAATTCTCAAAATGTACAAAACTTTTAAGGTTAAAATCCCCAAAGTTTCCTCTCATAGTTACAAAATAAAATTGCTTGCTAAGGTACACTTTCACACACACACACACACACACACACACACACACACAGACAGACAAGTAAAAAATCTAGGTTTAACTGCTGATATCACAAATCCATTTTTCTTTTGCTGGAATTTCATTTACTAAGATATATAAGAGAATCAAATGGACAATGAAGGCAGGTGTGGTGGCACATTCCTATGATCCCAGCACTTTGAAGGCTAAGGCAGTAGCTTTGTGAGTTTGATTGAAGCCAGTCTGAACTACAGAGTGATATCCTATCTAACACACAGGCAACAAGCACACACAGAAAAAATTTGAAATAAGTAGGAAATGAAAATGTAAAATTATGAAGTTATTGTTTAAAAATGCACACAATGATGCCAGCTCATGTCATTAAGTCACTGACCACAGAGTATCCATACCAGAAAAATCAGATGATAGAAACATGAGTTTATGTTTTCCAATGTTATATAATTTTTAGTTTGATATGAGTAAAATTCACATTAAAAATCTGCACTGGTGCACTAAGATGGCCCATGGATCTGATCAAGTCACCCAGAAAACCGAGGACACATTCTCCATTTTCCTTTACATTCATTTTTTTTTCATTTTACAAACATGTAATTATATAACTCTCAGTTTTTCACTGAGTTAATATACACATATGCATGTTCACAGCCCTAAGATACACTATGTTATTGATCTATTCTTAAGTCCAGTTGTCCAATAATTTCACACACACACACACACACACACACACACACACACACACACACTTCCAGTGAACATTTTCATATCTCCCCCAAACTCACGACATGCAACTTGTGATGAACCTCTGGGTATGGTCACCCCCACACAGTCTAGCAGTGATGCCCCTGTTGCTGCTGTGTCATCTCAAGGGAAATAACTCATGAGTGTGAGATTGGAATATTCCAGTCAGCATCTGTGTGCTCCCAGTTACACCTACACTAAACACAATTTCCGAAGAATAATTCATACATTTAAATTATTTAAGCCATTTGCTTTGAATTACTACCTTACTAATAAGTGATCACTACTTTTTTTTCCTGCTAGCATTATGTATTTCATAAAGAGTCTCTCATGGAACTAGCTTGTGTGGCTAAGGGCATCATTGTCATGAATTATCACTTTGATTCCATTAGAATTATGAGTCTTGAAGCCCTTCTTCCTGTCTGCAGCCAAGTTCTTCAGGAGGGTTTCCCCTGGTCAAATCAGATCTTTATCAGTTTGGATAGAATGCAGCATTTCTTCTCCTGTGGAAAGAAATGCAAAATCTCCTTTCCAACGTAACACACTTCCTGCACTCAACTCTCAGGTTTTCATATATATATGTTGATCAGATTTATTAGTTCTTTCTAACCTCCAGTACTTTTCAGCAGCTGTGCTACCTTTCTCATTCACACTTAAAAATTTTAAAGTCAATAAAGCATTATTTAATTTATCTCTGGGAGATTCCTTATTCCCCTTTTGTTCTATGAGCTCCCAGTATTCTTGGAGTATTCTAAGGCATATCTCTAACATTTTCTATGCCTTAATGTCTACAAAAATGTTGCATTCTAATGGATACATATCCCTGAGCATCATTAGCTTCCATCTGTAAAGACATTTCCAAGATACCCATCATCGCTAATAAATATGTAATCTCAGAATCCACCCTTTCAGAATTCAAGGCAGAAGCCCAATGGAATTCTGAATATGCATCAATAGTATGATGCATCAATATGTGTTTACACATCTCAAAAGTTCTCCAAACTCTGCAAAATAAAACAGATAATCTATTATATGACATTGCTCTAAAGTACCATCAATAAATATAAACTAGAATCTTCTTAGCTCAATATATTATATCTTTATGGGTTGCCATTATAATTCTTGATATCCCTGTGGATTTCTCTCATCTGGAACTATCCTCTCTGATCTTACTGTAGGTTCCAAATTGGATTACTATGAAGGTTCCTTAGTCTGATCTATAGAATCCTCTTATCTCTGTTCTATAGCCTCCAATCTAGCATCTAATTTCTCAGTTTCTTCTTTCTCCAAGTCTACCTTAGTCTTATATCTCCTAAAGCAGATATACAAGACTGTAATCACCACTGAAAAAATAACCATTTGTATGCAAGCAAGCAAAACAAAATTACACAGGATCAGGATGCTTATATGATTGTGTTTCTCTCCATTTTTAACATAGAAAATACATTTAAGCTCTATTCTCTCCTTAAGAAATTCACTTTCTTATTTTCAAACTAAATATTCCTTCCTATGATTTTTTTATGCCAAGTTACTTTTTTCTTTTATTGTATTCAAACTTAATACCTAAAAAGTTCAGAAGTTTGGGGCTGTTCAGAAAATGTTCCTGCTGAACTTCTGTGTGTCTGTAGGCCCCTGAGACTGTCATATGCCTGTGGAGGTTAATTCCTTCCCCTCAGCACAGCTCAGCGGGTTTCTAACTCTTGGTTCTGCCTTTGGTTGACCCTGTCTAGGCCTCTCTGACCCACTGCACTTCTGTGAGGCTGCAGGCCTTCACCTGTGGCTTGAGTCCTGTGCTCAAGTGCTCAGCTGTTCCCCATGGGTTTTTTTTAAAGTCCATGCCTGTCTTTCTGGTCCTGCTCCTGTGTCTGGAACTTTTGACTAATGCCTGGATCTAATGCCCTAATCTTGGATTACGTGCTTTAACACTGGATGATATTTGTTGAAGAGTGTTTACTATATCCTGTGTTTTTCCAACCATGCCCCATCTCATGGAATAATGACTCGGAGACTTAAATATATTTATAAATGCCTAGGTCAAACATTTACACATTCCCTAACAAGCTCATAACTTAAAATCTCTTTTATTCTAATCTAAGCTCTGCCACATGACTAGTACTGCTCCTCTGCTTCATGTGTCTGTCCTCCTTAAAGTTCTTGGGGTCAATCCTCCAACACCTGGCTCTATCCCAGCATCCACTCTTTCTACTGGAACCCCTGCCTCTTATTTCCTTCCTCAGCGATATGCCAATTAGCTTTTTATTGACAGGTGATGGTTCCATTCAAACATAAGATAATCTCTCCACAAAAAATGCCTCCAGATTTTTTAAAAAGGGGTAGTGTTTTTCTTCTTTTTAAAAAGAGATTTATTTTTGTTTATATGTATAAATGTTCTGCCAGCATGTATGTATGTGTGGATTTCTGGTGCCCAGAGAAGTCAGAAGAGGTCATGGGATTCCCCTGAAACTGAGGGAACATATGATTGTAGGGCTCCAAGTTGGTTCAGCCCCAATACTTCTTTTTTTCTAAAGAAGATTCTTCTTAAACTTTAATAGCACAAGTGACAAAGCAAGATACTTATATGATTTAAATAAAATTTGTAGTATCACATGTATACATTCTTTTGACACTTCTGCCAAGAATATAGAGTTCTTTAAGTTCATTGTACATCATAAGTTGATATTTTCACATGAATTCTTTTACTTGTTCCTTTTTACTTTATATCATAAATGTTCCCTTGATGCTGAGGTTACTCAAAGAAGCTACTTGCTGACAGTGACTTTTAAGTTTTTTGGGAAAATATTTTAATTTACTTTAAGTATTCAAGAATAGCTTAAATATTCTATTGTTGCTTTAAATCTGTTTCTTAATCATTATTTCTCTGGATCACAAAAATAATATTAATTTAAATTTCCCAGTTTTTACTTAATGAGTTATTAAATGAGTCTTACATTAAAATATCATGTGCCTTCTTATTCTCACATCATTTTACCTATAATTATTTAAATATTACCATTACCATTACAGTGTTGCCATTGTGGATTTTAGTTGGGATGCTGTTTACCTTTCTCCTTTGGTAACATGCATAGTACTTTCCAGTACCATGAACACTAGTCCAAAGTGGTGAAGTCACTACATAGGCACTAGCTTGAATTCTCCATGTTCAATGAGTTGGGTAGGTTTTGTCACACCATTAATCAGGCCTTACTGTTAGTTTGTGGAGAGCCACCAATAGCCATGGTAATAGCTTATGTTCCATTTCTTGTAGTGGGAACTTCATTTGGTTATAAGAGATGTCATGCTGGAGTTCTAGTTACCCTGTTAACTCTTTGTTTAGATTGCTTTTGTACATGTGTATATTTTAGAAAGCTTTGGCTGCATTAGGTTTCCATGCAATCCCCCAAAATGTGTCTTAGTTTTAGCTGTCCCTCTATACATTCCTTTCCTTACCCCTCTCTTCCTTCCTTGCCTCTATTTAATCCACCCATTTCCCCACTCCTGTCCATCCAAAACTATCTATTCTATTTCTTCTTCTTAAGGAGATCCATCCCTACCTGCTAGGCCATTACTCTTTACCTAACTTTGTAGTTATTGTAGGTTTTTTTTTTAAACCAATGATTAAAAAACTAAAGTCCACATATAGCAAATATAAAGCACATTTGTCTTTCTGGGTCGCAGTTACCTCACTCCAGATGATATTTTTTTCTACTTTCATCTGATTTACCTGTGAATTTCATGATTTCATTATTTTAAGTAGCTGTGGTATTATGTTGTATCAATGTGCCACGTGTTCTTTATTCATTCATCAGTAATGGACATCCAGGTTGTTACCAATTTCTGGGCATTATGAATAGACATCTAGTTTGTTACCAATTTCTAGGCATTATGGATACAGCAGTAATAGAGTTGAGCAAGTGTCTCTGTAATAGGAAGAAGCATTCTTTAAGTATATGCTAAAGAGTAATATAGATGAATTTAGGTAGATTGCTCCTCAGCTTCCTGAGGAACATCCACAATTATTTCCATAGTTGATGTACAAATTTACACTACCACTTGCAACTATTAAGTGTTCTCCTTATTCTACATTATTGTCAGCATGAGTTGCCATTTATTCTGACTGGTGTTAGAGGAAATCTCAAAGGATCTTTAATTTTGCATTTCCCTGATAACTTAGGATGTTGAATAGTTCTTTAAGTACTTCTCAGCTATTTGGGTTTACTCTCTTGAGGATTCTCTGTTTATGTTTGTACCTCATTTTTTGACTTGAGTTATTTGTTTTCTTGATTTCCAGTATTTTAAGTTCTTTATATATTTTGGATATTAGCCCTCTATTGAATATGTAGCTGGTGAAAATGTTTTCCCATTTTGTAGGCTGCTGTTATGAATGAACGATGCTTTCTTTTGCCATATAGAAGCTTTTCAGTTTCATGAAGTCCCACTTATTAACTGTTGATCTTAGTTCTTTTGCTTACAGTGTTCTGTTCAAAAGACTTTTCTTGTGCCAATGAGCTCAAAGCTATTCTCTCTCTTCTATCAGATTCTGTGTATCTGGCCCTAGTTGGGATCTTTAATCTATTTGGAGTTGAATTTTGTACAGTGGGATAAGAATGGATTTCTTTGCATTCTTCTTTATATAGCCATCCAGTTTTATCAGCACCATTTGTTGTAGATGTTGTATTTTTCCACTGTGCATTTCAGGCTGCTTTCTAAAAGATAAGGTGTCTACATGTGTGGGGGTCTCTGTGACCATCATAGCCATCAGAGTAATAATCCAGATGAGACAAGCAGGTAGTTTGTTTCAACAAAACTCAGTTGAAACCATATTGATTCAAACTTCAAGAGTCTGACCTTGAGTAGTTTATTTTAGGCATATTTAACAACAACATAATTTGGTAAAATTTTTCCTGTTGATGATTAACTCAATCCCATGTGCACAACAAAGCTTAGGAAATGACTACATTGAAACTCTTTTAAAGTTAAAGTAACATCTTCACCTGAGACAAACAAGCTCAGGACAAAGTCATGGGGAGAATCTGGTGTGGTCTCTGCCACAGGGGTATCACAATGGTCACCAGGCTATTAACCATGTCCACTACCAGGCTTCTGGGAAGAAAACAGCTTATACATCTCTCCATTTGAAAAGAACACCCTGTGTGTTTAACATTTCCGGTTTCTCTAGTGCTTATCTATAAGCCCAAAGATTCTGTGCCTCTAATACATAAGTGTGTGGATTTATGTCTGGGTTGTCAATTTGATGCCATTGATCAACATGTTTGTTTCTGTGAAATGCCAGGCTGTTTTTATTTCTGTAGCTCTGTAGTACAATTTGAGATCTGGGACAGTGATACCTCTAGCAGTTGTTTCATTATTCAGAAGTGTTTTAGATATCCTGAGGTTTTGTTTTTCCATATGAAGTTGAAAATTATTAAGTTCTGTGAAGACTGTTGGAATTTTGATGGGGATTGCAGTGAATCTGTAAATTGATTTAGTAGGATAGCCATTTTTTACTACAGTAATCCTACTGATCCATGAACATGAGAGATCTTTCCATCTTCCGAAAAACTTCAATATATTGAAGTTTTTATTATTTTAGTTCTTCACTTTGTTAAATAGAGTTACTACAAGGTATTTTACATTTTTGAGGCTCTTGTGAATGTAATTGTTTCCCCGATTTCTTTGTCAGTCCATTTGTCATTTATATATAAGAAAACTACTAATTTTTTGTTAATTTTTTTATCCTGTTACTTTGCTGAAAGTTTTATTAACTGTAGGAGTTTCCTAATGGAAGATTTAATGTCACTTATGTAAACTATAACAGAATTTATAAATAAAGATACTTTGATTTCTTTCTTATTTGAACCTCCTTGATGTCTTTTCGTTATCTTATTGTTCTAGTTAAGATTCCAAGTACTATACTGAATAGGTACAGAGAGAATGGGCATCCTTATTTTGTTCTTAATTTTAGTGGAAATGCCCTAAATTTCTCTCAATTTAAATTGATGTTGGCTATGAGCTTACTGTAAACTGCCTTTATTATGTTGAGGTATGTTCTTTGTAGCCCTATCTCTCCAGGATTTTTATCATAAAAAGGCATTAGATTTTGACAAAGGCCTTTTCTACATCTAATGAGATAATTATGTAGTTTTATCTTCAATTTGTTAATATGATGGGTTACATTTACCAATCTATATATGTTAAACTACCCCTGTATCACTGGGATGAAGCATTCTTGTTCATGGTGGATGTGTATAGTGTGCTCTTAGATTTGGTTTACAAGCATTTTATTGATTTTTGAATCTAAGTCCATAAGGAAAATTGGTCTCAATAATCATTCTTCATTGGTACTTTATGTGATTTATGTATCAGGGCAACTGGGTATTGTAAAAAGAATTGGGCAATGTTCCTTCATTTTCCAATTTGGTAAATGATTGAAGGAGTATTCAGTTGCTTTAAGTGAAGGCCCTCCAACACCCTCATCTCTCAAATCCCCAGTTCTTTCGTCAGCTTCCTCTACCTTCTACCTTATGGTACCATAGGTCTTTGTGGCCTATGGACATCACGGTGATTTCCAGATCTACAAAGATCCACCACACACATATGTCCCAAACCCAAGAGATATTTTGTGTGTGGGTGTGTTCACTGAGCAGATGTATTTCTGCTAAGCAGGGGATACCTGGCTTTGCCTGAGCCACCTTGGTCACTACAAGCACTGAACTTTGACATCTGCCTTCCATGTCCACTGGACTCCTTTCACTGGGACACTGAGGCCTTGACACACCTATTGCTCAGCTAGTATGCACAGTAGCCTCAAATTTATAACTCACACAGCCCTTTCTCCTATACCCTGTCCCTCCCTACATTCATTCCTTCATTCAAATCCTATGGCATGCCACCTGTGCCAGCACTGTGCTCTTACTTTAGATTCCATGTTGAGTATATAAATCCTATGACCTCCCCTCCTCTGCCAAAACTACCCTTTGCTTACACACCCTGTCATTTACCTTTTCATATGCAGACCTCTTCTTCCAGGCCTTGGGGAACATTTGCTGCAGAGACAACCAGCTTTTCTGAGTGTCCTCAGAGTCCCACAGAGTAAGGGCTTTCTGGCTAATAATTCATATCCATGCAAAGAAGGTTGGGTTTCCACCTTACCCATCACAGCACAGTTCTCCTACAACAAGACTAGGAAAAAGGCCATGACTATGACCAGAGTGTGACATGCTGAGTATCATCAGGAAAATGGACAGGGTACTTCCTGTCCACCCACCTTCATCTCCTCACAGAGGAGAAAGAGCTGGATCTGGTTTCATTGTCAGACTCAGTTAGGTGTGGACAACAAGGTTCAGACTCAGCTGAAGGAGTCTGCCCCAGATCTAACACTAATACTAACATTTACCTCACTGAGTCCATTAGGTTCTATAACCCTTATCCCACCATGCCCTACCCACCCTACTCACTATCTACTCTTTTTTCATGTAAGATATATTTT
Source organism: Lophiomys imhausi (assembly GCA_907164525.1). NCBI lineage: Eukaryota > Metazoa > Chordata > Mammalia > Rodentia > Muridae > Lophiomys > Lophiomys imhausi. The sequence goes on from CAJQZJ010000594.1 coordinate 131,372, forward strand.
CTGGTCATTAGAAAACATGTCAGAGGCATCTGGTCCCAAACATGAATTGCAGAAAAAATGAATTAAATTATTTCTTAATATTTAAATTACGATTGTTTGTCAGTGTTATCTTTAACCCACCATTATAAATGAGCACACAGAGACCCCTGATGTATTTTAGCAACTTTTAACCTGGATTGAGCAATATTGGTCCATGTAAGCTAGCTCTTAATTCTACTCCCCAAATATGACCCCATATATACATACATCCCTTTGGACTGCTATTCTCCATGCCCTGCCAATGTTACAGGCCACATGGAATGATCTTCTTCAGTCTACCCCATTGTGTGTCTCCTTCCTCCTGCTCCTGCTGCTTGTCTTGGAGGCTCCTTCTACCCATAACCTCTCTGCTTCAGAAGCCCACACCTTAGTCGCACCTACCTCTGACTTTACCCAATCTCAGGCATCAGCATTTATTCAACCAATCAGAGACAACAATTAGAAAACAAAGCAATAGACAACAAGCAGGACCAATTAATTAACATTTAGAATGTATAACATCACCCCATCAATTCCCTCCTTTTGTCTAATAAAAAGGCTAAATTTTTAACTCATATAATAAAAACCTTAAGAACAATTATGAAACAATCAAGAAAACCATATATAAAAGTTACATACGTAATGTTTAGCCTAGTTGTATCAGACAATCTTGAAGAAGAAAAAAATCATCTATCTATCTTGATGTGTCTAAAGTTCTGAACTTAAATATTTTCTAGCATAGCCTATATTTACAAACCTAAAGATTTCATTTAGATTTGAAAATACTGTTTTAAATTCTAAACAACTCAAGTTCAATTGAAATTTCATATCTATTAGTCTTCAACCCCATCAAAGACATAAGAAGGGATAAAGTTATTATTTTAGTGAGTAGGAAGTGCAGGAGAGTAGCTTCAAAAAAGAAAAATGACTGCTCTACAACAAATGTCTGTCAGAGAAACAGGACCCAAAGCCTGAAGATTGATGCTGGAATGTATGGAGAGAAAATGGGAACTGTCCAGGCAGTTATTGGTATGTTCTTTCTTAGTTTTGGAAGCTGCAGGCTCTGCACTTCCTATATAAGCAAATATATTTATCCCTCTCTGGTCTCTGAGGTGGTTGAAGAATAGACAGATAGAATCTTATTGTTAAATTTTGAACTGTTTAGGAATCAAGAGGGTGTTATAGATCTAAGAAGATACTCTTAAAAGTGTGTTGCAAGATAGTATGAATGTTGAATCACATATAGACCTTTAAACTCATGGAGTTGGGTAGATAGTAGAATGTTAAAGTCAGGGGCCAAATAGGTATAAACTGAACATTGGGAAGGTATACTGGGCCAATTTACTCTCATAAATGTGGCATATTTATATCTATTGTTTTGTATAATACTTACTGTTATAAGAGAAGGAACCAGCTGTTGGACTGAAAGGGGAAACTTCTGGAGGGAAGAGGGTGGAAGGGCGGGATAGGAAGGGGGAATAGGGAGGGGTTTGTTACTGAGATGTAACTTGAAGAAAAAAAAATAAAGTATTTAATTAAAAAAAAAGAAAGAAAAATGACAATTTCCTGCCTAGACAGACCCAAATATCTCTCGATACCATTGGAGCATCATCTTCAACCTTCTGGCCAAGCATTTTTCAGAGACTAAATTGTGCAGCAGGAAATAAGAAGGATTTTCCCACTTTGTCTCTGTAGAATCAGGTCATTGACTTACCTGCATTTAAGCTCTGGTCCATCTTTGGATTGTATATTGTTTGTTGAGAGAGCAGGGGCGTTTTTGCCCAGTAATAATTATCCCCGATAGATATTTTTGATGCTCACTGTCTCATTCCAAGTCAAATGGGAGCTATCAGGATCTGACTGTCTTAAGTAAACAATTCTTAAAATAATAACAACATCTTTAAATGAAATTTTCTGTACACCTCTGAAGGTTTTGAAGATATCTATTGATTTTTTAATGAATCTATCTATATGTTTGAACGAGCAGTCTGTATTTTTTAACCATTTATTATCTGTTTAACCTAGTAAGCCTATTTAGTGATAAATTAAGACTGGTATTTGACATGGCCAGCCATCAACCTGTATTACCTAGACTCCTAAATAGGTTGCAATAGCAACCCATAAAAGGTTTGGAAGTAAATGTGTACTTTTACATGAGTTGTATAGGCACAATACCTTAAATAAGAGTTGAAATATACATATATGTGTGTCAAAATATAAAATTCTATACAAATGAATCAAAAATTAAGCTAATTTTGTATTAATATACAAAATTCTAAACCAATGTATCAAAAGATAACCTTATTTTGAGAATAACAATAGCTTTAAGTTTCAGAGTAGATTTAATAATCTACCTTTATATCTTATCATTTCTACATTATATACCCATATCTCCCCTCTTTTTTCTTTTCAAGTCTTCTCTCCCTATATAAGAGAGAAAGTAGGATAGACAAAAAGAAAGAGAAATGTCCTTGAGTCTAATCTCCTATACCTTGCTTAACAAGACCATTTAACAACTGGTAACCAGTCCCCCTAAACAACATTTATAACATGTCAAATGACCAAAAAAATCATCCACCCCAGTTTGTGGGAATGGGATATCACTCTCTTTAAATTGCTTCCTGCTGATTTGAGATGCAGGAAACCTGTTTGGGGCCCCAAATAAAATGGAAAAAAATGGTTAAGCAAGTTAATAGTAACATTTCTTGTCCAGTCTCTATATGCTAAGCAATTTGAATGTTCTAAGCAGTTTGTAGTCCAAAGATGGACATTGAGTGGGAAAGTTCAGGACTTTATTGAACTCCTGGCTAGTAACAGTCTGTGGGGCTAGACTGTTAGGGCCAAAGTTCACTTGATCAAACATTAGTTAGACTTTAAAAAGCCTGGGAACTTAGGTAGACCAGGAACTTCAAGTCAATTTGCCCCAGAATCTATCAAGTACTACCCTCCAGGGCTTGGAAGCTATAACCATTACCAGGAGGCCATGTTCTCTGCTTGGGCATGGCTGTTTCTCAGAGCAACAGAGAGAACAACAGAAACCACAGGTTGCCAACAGTCATGAGTTTGGATATTTCTGCCTTGTTTCCTAGGTCACCTATGCTAGCCAATCAAAATACAGTTGCTTGATGATGATTGATTCTGCCTTGCTGAAACGTATTTAACCTGAAATGAAATTCTGTTCGGGGTATCCTCCCTCTCCTTTCACAGAGAGTCCATGAGGTTGAATCCAACATGCTGGCCAATAAAATATGCTTGCATTTTGCAACATCCTCAAGTTCCTGGTGATTCCTCAGTCACCCCACATTCAGATTCAGAAATATGTTTCTTGACCCTAACAGGACAATCTTAGCAAGTAGTTTTGAACTTGTTCTGGATGTAGATTTCAGAGGAAAACAGCTATTGAGGCAGTCTGTGAGGCTGGATCATCTGGGCTATTTGTCTTGTCTTCTTTGGTGTCTGATCCTTTGCTATGCAAATATATAATTTCTCACAAGTAACATATAATTCTGTAATAACAAAAATGCCTTGGATGTGCAGGATGCACAAAGCAATCAAGGAAGATTTTCTGCTCTTTCTTTTTTTTGAGCAGAAGAAAGACATTTGTAAGTCTCCATTTACACCCTATGAAAGGATGGCATGTAATAGTAAATCATGTGGCTTCTATGTAGACAACAAGATTTTTATTGGATATCTTAGTCAGTCTGAGCTGTTCCTACATAGTGGAATCAGCAAATATAAGTTACCTGTTTATTTTTTTGTTTGTAGGCAAAATTGGTAGGAGGTCTTTCCACTCAAATCTGACTTCTATCAGATTGGGTAGAAGACCTTTTTCTTTCTTGTAATTATTATTAAAAATATATGGCTATATATAATCCATTTGAAGTTGAAAATTCAGCATAAGACTTTATGGAGTTTAAGTATTCTCCTCTACAGTTGACATAATTTTATTAATTGATTGAAACATGTTTACTCTGTGTAGTTCTGGCTATTGTAGATTTGGTTGGCCTCAAACTCAAAAGGAACCTATTTTTCCTTGTCTTCCAAGTTTTGGGATCAAGAAATGCATTTATATTTCTTCTTTCCTTTTTTCCTTTCCTTGGAGATTGAATTTCTATGTGGATATATCTATCCTTATTGAGACAGAGTTTGTCTTTGTAGCTTGGGCTGTCTTGATTTGCTCTATAGAGCTCTGTAGATTAGATTGGCCTCAATCACACAGGAACCTGTTTTTCCTTGTCTCCCATGTTTTTGGACCAAGGTATGAATTTAATTCATTGAATTACCTTTATTTTATTTTATGTTAGCTTTTCTTAACTGTTGGCAGTGGGAGGCATGCAGCTTGCATGTTCCTCCCTCAGCCTAACTCTGAGTCCTTACATTGACTAACATCTCTCTCTTTCTTTTTATGTTTTTCAAAACAGGATATCTCTGTGTATTTTTGTCCTGGACATAATTTGTAGACCAGGCTGGTCTTGAACTCACAGAGATCTGCCTGCCTCTGCCTCCCCAGTGCTCAGATGAAAGGTGTGCACCACCATGCCCAGAGATTAACATATCTCTTTTAGGGGCAAAATTTCTCTTGAAACCAGTTCTCCCGTGGGAGCCCCACATCTAAGGAGAGTGGCTTGTCACCTCTTTCTCTTTATATAAATTTAAGATTGTGTGCATTTATCCATTAGATCAGTAAGGACATTATTATTACTAAGCAAAAACTTACATAGTATCGTCAAGGAAAAACTGTGTCATTTTGAATTCTAGACTGTCCCTAGCAAGCAGCCTTATTTTATCAGCAGGGGTCCTGCCTTGCCTTCATTGTTTAAACCAGGCTGGTCTGGCATTCAGAGACCTTCCCGTTTCTTCCCCCAGTGTGATGGGATTAAGGGTGTGTGGCATTACCGCCCTGCTCAAATATTTCACTTAAATCCCATATACTAATAACTGTAACCCAAGAGCAACTCTGAATTGCAGTGATAATTCCAAATCTGTCCAAAATCTTCAAAAATCTCTCATGTTTTAGCAATGCCAAACCATAAAAATATCCTTTCTACCTCCCAATATAGGGAAAATCAAAAGACATCTAAAAAAAATCAAGCAAAGAAACAAGAATATTCCAAAAGTCTTGGTCTAACTTTACCATCCCATGTTGCAATTAAAGCTCTGTTCATTATTCCCTGTAATCTAGCTGTGTCTGCATTGATTGGAGGTCCTGTCCCAGTTAGCCCAGACAAGCACCTACTAGCCAGGGAGCCTGAGCTCCAGGTGCCATCAATCTTTCCTTATCTATTGGGAAGGACCTCCCTCCTCCCCCTATTGTCATTGTTGGTAACTTAGCATTCCATCTGTAAATTCTTTTCTTTGCTAAGTCTATCCTGGTCAGACCTAGGACCACAATTGTCAATGTAAAAATCATTTGCATGCTAAGAGAAACAAACTCAAGTGGAATCCAAGTGTATTGAGACATTATGAATTCCGCCATTTTTAATTTAGGCAGTTAATTCGGCTCCCAAGCTCTGTTTAAAAGACTGCCATTTTTTTTAAGTACATAAGGGCAGCCTTAGCACTCCACCTTTGCTGCAAGTCAGCATCTTTTGTTAAGGGCGCTTTGAAATGCATTAAGGTTCAGTTTTCTGCTCTTTGGCTAGGAAACCACCTATTACCCGGGGACTTCTCAGGCTGTAAGAATGGATTCTAATTGCCATGTTTGGGCATCATTTGTAGAAGTAATGACTAATTAGGTTATTCACCAGTATTTAGGTTATATTTAATTGGTTCGCAGTTGTTAATCCTTAACCCGCCATTATAAATGAGCACGCAGACACCACATGGACTTTAACAAACCTTGGCCTGAATTGTGCAATCTTAGCCCATCTAAGCTAGCTCTTAATTCTATTACCCAAATATGACCCCATATATACATACATCCTTTTGGACTGCTATTCTCCATGCCCTGCCAATATTCCAGGCCACATGAAATGATCTTCCGTCTACCCTATCCATGTGTCTCCTTCTCCTCCTCATGCTGCTTGTCTTGGAGGCTTCTTCTACCCATAACCTCTCTGCCTCAGAAGCCTACACCTTAGTCCCACTTACCTCTGTCTTTGCCCAACCTCAGGCATCAACATTTATTCTATCAATTAGAGACAATGATTAGAAAACAAAGTAAATTGCTTCTAGAGGCGTTACAGATGTGACTGCTATGTCACATGTGCATCAGGAGGTGACAGAGAGGAGAGAGGCTGTATTTACATTCAGTGTTGTGACCTATGAACATCTGAATGAATAGTAGCCTAACATTCCTGGGGGAAAAAAGCAAGCTGGATACCAACACTTTGGCACCATGGGGTAGCCTGAGATAACCACCAGACCATTACCAGGCAAGCAACAGATGGGCTCCCAGGATAGGAAATAAACCAGAAACTAGAAGAACTCTGACTGGCCCTGGATGTGGGGATTGTGGGTGAGCCAGCCCTGAGGGAGTGAGTGTAAGAGAGCCAGCCCTGCCTTCGGTCTGCTATGTGATGGTGTTGGATAGGGAGAGATGCCCTCCCTTCCCTTTTGCCCTTTACCACCGTTGGCCGAAAGGAGATCTGGCCCAGATGGGGTCACAAGAGCAGGAGAGCTGTCCCTACCCCTCACATGTTGCAGCATTTGGTAGAACAGGCCCTGCACCTTTCCATAGTAGAACTGGCCAAGCTAGTGGGGATTGCAGGTCCAGAACCAGGGCTTTAAGTTGGCCCACCCCAACAACTACCCCACGGATGAACTGCTGGAGTGCAAGAAGAGGTCAGTTCCACAACCCAGGACTGTAGGATATTCATGACACAGGACAGTTACGGTATATCTGAGAGGAGTTCCAATGAGGTTCCAATACTGATGAAGTAGGGGAAACCAAGGGCCTCGTACCAGACAAAGGAGTCATTACAATGAACATTTGCAAGCAAAATCTGTGAACAAAGGAGAATTTTGTGGGACATACTGAGATACACGGCAGCTTCCACAATGAGCTGTTATTTTTTATGCTGGAACAGATTTTGAGGGTACAGGGTGGAAGATGGAAAGGAACAAGTGCATGATGTGAAATTCACAAAAAAATTTTTTTTCAATTAAAAAAAGAAAGAAACCAAAGTAACAGACAGCAAGCAAGACCAATTAATTAACATTTAGAATGCATAACATTACCCCATCAATGAATCTAAGGACATTTACTTGAGTAAGTTAGCTGAATCCCTACTGAGAAAACTATGTCTAGGTAATAGTCAAGAGTGGCTTTAAAGAAAATGTCCTACTAGCAAACAAAGCCATTAAAATGTAGTTTAAATTCTCTCAAGTTATGTGAATGGGGGAGACTAAAAATCATGGATATACTATGACAAAAAGTGAGGCATTAACAATGGTATATGCTTGTGTTTTTCCTTCTGAAAAATTCATCAGTAAGTAAAACAGTGAGTTTATTAAAGACTTCATTATGTTACCACCCATAGGTCCCTTCTGTGCTGCATCCAACCTCTCTTCCCTGTTAGATCTCTCACATCATTCTCCAGGGTCTAGCCTGGTGAGTCTTCCTCACTTTCTTCACCAATTCATTCCTACAGCCCAAAAGCCTGGATCTCACATCCACTGTCCCTACCTACTCTGGCCATCTCAGCCTGTACTGGGAACATCATCATAAAGATACAAGAAGCAGCCGGGCAGTGGTGGCGCACACCTTTAATCCCAGCACTTGGGAGGCAGAGGCAGGCGGATCACTGTGAGTTCGAGGCCAGCCTGGTCTACAAAGTGAGTCCAGGACAGCCAAGGATACACAGAGAAACCCTGTCTCGAAAAACCCAAAAAAAAAAAAAAAGATACAAGAAGCATACAGAATGGACAGGACCAGAGAGAAAATTCTCACAGTCAAAATAGTCATAATACCAAGTGTATATAACAAAGAAAATGTATTTAAAGCATCAAGATAAAAACTGCAAGGTACATATAAAGGAAAACCCGTAGAATAACAGCTGATTTCACAATGGTAAATTACAAAGCCAGAAGAGTCTGAATAACACATTCCAAGTTATAAAAGACTATGAATGCCAGGCTAGATTAATATACCCAGAAAAACTATCTTCCATATCTTTGAGGGAGAAAGAAAATTGTATTCAACAAATCTGAAGAAAATATAGTGAGCAATTCTTCAGTCTGAAGAATTAGCATAGCCAAAAGGCTATATGTCATGATAAGATCAAAGTCTAGCATTACCTGCTAATTAAGGTCGAAGTCTGGCATTACTGAAAAGCCCCTGAGCTCAGTGCAAAATGGCGGGCTCCCTTTGTTGGCAGGGTCTCCCCTTCTCTACCTAGGGGTTCTCAAACTGGTGCTAGACCCCCACCCTCTATCTGACTAATGTCGCATAGCCCTTAGGGAAACTGCAGGTCCAACCTTTTCTCTCAATAAGAAATCTGCTCAGCAGCACCTGAGATTCCTGGAAATGCCTCCGCATGTTAAAGAGATATTTTAGTAATGTAGCTTTCAGCCAAAGACCTTTGCCCATGCCTCTAACCATACCTGGACTTCTTCCTTCATCCCCTCACTGCTCATAAGGATAATTAGGTACTTTGTTCCCCTTCTTATGATAGGGCCATGCTGCTGTATATAAATGAGGCATCCCTGGCACTCCCAGCACCAACTAACCAAATGCATTCACCTCCAAAACCCCTATCAGTGCCCAAGGTGTATAATGTTCTTTTTCACAAAATCATTCATTCCTTCCTTCCACCATCTACTTCATCAAAGATGGTCTGAGACTTGCTGCTTATTTGGGAAGGAAGAACCTCTTCCTCCCAGAAGAATTCATTGCTGGATCTGCCTGCCTAGCCAGACTCCTACCGCTGGTAGCCAGAGTTCACGTCAGGATGCTGGGAGCACAAATTCCTGCCTCTGCCTCATCGCCACTGCTGCTGGACAAGCCTGTTCAGGTTGCTGGCTGTTCCCAAAGCACCTGACAGATTCACCTGAGCCAAATCAGACTCCAACCACCACTTGGCTTGGTTTGAGATCCCAGAGCTCCCTGGTGTCAACTGGTTTGATGCTGGCAGGTTAGTTAAAAGGGTTGTGACCTTATGCTGCATTTCAGAGAGGATCTCTCTCTCCTGAATGTGTATCCAGGAGCTGTAACACTTTATGGTGGTGATAATTCATTCTCTTGTCTCTTTAGGACATCCTGTGATACTGACCTTATTCTGTGTCCCATGCTTTTCTGCTCAGAAACCGACTGAGAAACTCAAACCTTCTGGCAGATAAGTGTGCACTTGCCGCTTGGTACCCCACAAGGCCTGACCTCCCCGGAAGTCACAGAACCACAGCTGTGGAAATACAAAGCCATAATTATTAAAAAACAAAGGAACACTCATAACATAACACCACTGAAAGTCTACAACATGATGGTCACAAATAACACACACATTTAAATACTAACTTTAAACAGCAGTGGCCTCAATTCTCCACTCAAAAGACACAGGCCAAGCAAATGGATCAAGAAACAAAATCCATCAATCTCCATTCTACAAAAACCCCACATGTTAGCTTTAAAGGCACAATGTTAGAATAAAAAGATGAACAGAAGTACTCCAATCAAATGGGACCAGGAAACCAGCAGTTGTCACTATCCTAATATCTAACAGAACACATTTCAAACTAAAACTAACCAAAAGAAATAAAGAAGGGCACTTCATTTCAATTATGGGAACAGTTAACTAAGAAGATATTACTATCTAAACATATATGCATCAAACTCAGGGGCACTCATTTTCATAATAAAAATAATCTACTACTAGATTAAAAGATACAGATTAACATCAATCCATTGATAATAGGTGATTTCAATACACAACTTTCTCCAATGGACAGGTCTTCTGGACAAAAACAAACCAAAAATAAATAAATAAATAAATAAATAAATAAATAAATAAATAAATAAGAAACATCAGTGTAAATTGACATCATACATCAAAAGGAATTAACAGATACCTATAGAATATTCTACACAACATTATGTTCTACTCAGCAGCACATAGTTTTTCTGATATAGACCATAGCCTGCAAAACAAATCTTTACAAATTCAAAAAGATTAAAATCATTCCTTGAATCCTACCTGACCAAATGTGATAAAACTTGAAATGGACAGCACACAGATCTCTAGTAAATGCACAAACTCACAGATATCACTTATTACTGAATGATGACTAGCTCAAAGAAGAAATCAGGAAATAAAACTTCATGGAACTCAGTTAAAACGAAAATACAATATAACAAAACTTCTTGGACAACTGAAAACAGTTCTATGAGGGAAATTTATAGCTCTAAGTGTCTACATTAAAAAATCAAAATAAGCTGGGCATGGTGGCACACACTTTAATCCCAGCACCTATGAGGCAGAGGCAAGTCGATCTCTGTGAGTTCAAGGCCAGCCTGGTCTACAAAGAGATTTCCAGGACAGCCAAGGCTGTTACACGGAGAAACCCTTCTCAAAAAACAAGCAAGCAAACAAACAAACAAACAAAAAATCAGAAATAGCAAAAATAAATGGCATAATTATGCAACTCAAAAGTTTGGAGAAATAACAAATCAAAACCAAATCTAGTAGGCAGTCACAAATATAAAAATCGGAACAAAAGTCAATGAAATAGAACAAGGAAAATAATATGAAAATCAACAAATATAAAAGCTAGCTCTTTCAGAAGATAAACAAGATTTACAGACCTTAGCCCAAATAACCAAAAGAAGAAGAGGACTTAATAGAATCAGAAGTGAATAGGGAAACATAACTGACCAAAGAAATTTAAAATACTGTAAGAGAATATTTTTTAAACCTGTAGTTCATTAATCTGGAAAATTTAAATGAAATAGATGAATTTCTAGACTCAGCCAAATCACAAACATTAAACCAATATGACAACAGTCTAAACAGACCCATAACAAATGATATTGGAATACTAATAAGCCTTCCATCTGATGAAAAACTCTGGGGCCAGATATATTCAGAACAGTATTATAAAAGATTTTCAAAGAATGTCTAGAAACAGTCATTCTCAAACTACAAAAAAGAAAGAAAAAAGGAAAAAACAAAAGAAAGGAAGGAAGAGAAAAAGAATAAGCACTACCAAACTCCCGCCATGAAACTAAAATTATTCTAATGCCAAAACCAGATAAAGACACACACACACACACGAAACTACAGATCAATATTTCTGATAAACAAAGACTTAAATTTGCTCAACAAAATATTTGTAACAGGATATAAACATACTTGAAGATTATACACCATGATCAACTTGGCTTTATACCTGAAATGCAAGGATGGTTCAACAACCACAACTCACTAAATGTAATATATTACATAAATAGAGTTAAAGACAAAAATCAGATGATCATCTCAATATATGCAGAAGAAGACTTTGACAAAATCCAACATGTGTTCATGATAAAAGTCCTAGAAAATGTAGGGCTAAAGGGAATATACCTCAACATAATAAAAGTTATTGTGGTAGTCTGAGAATATCACTAAAGACTCCTGCATCTAAATGTTTGTCTCCCAGTGAATAGAACTGTATGGGAAGGATTAAGCAGTGTGACCTTGTAGAAATAATTAAGTTAAATTATTTATTTAGTATTTATATTATCATTAATTGGTTTGGCAGTGTCATCTTTAACCCACCATTATAAATAAACACACACAGAGACCTGATGAATTTTAATAAGCCTTGGCCTGGATTGTGCAATCTTAGTCCATCTAAGATATCTCTTAATTCTATTCCCTAAATATGACTCCATATATACATATGTCCCCTGGACTGTTATTATCCATGCAATGCAGATGTACCAGGCCATGTAGAATGAGGTTCTTTTTTCTAACCCATGGTGTATGTCCTCCTTCCTGCTCTTTGTTTCTGCTCCTTCTACTGGAGGCTTCTTCTCCCCAAGATGCTCTCTGTCTCAGAAGCATGAGCACCTTAGTCTCTCCTACCCCTGTCCTTGTCCAATCTCAGGCCTCAGCATTTACTTAACCAATCAGAAAAAATAACAGACAGAAAGCAGGCTTCTGGAACCAATTAATTAACATTTAGAATGCATAACATCACCCAGTCATGACCTTGTTGGAGGAGATGTGTAACTGGGCTTTAAGGTTTCCAACGCCCGGGGGATCCAAGATGGCGGCGGCCTGCACGGACGTATTTTGATTTCGGGGTCAACAGTCACAAGGCGGCATGTGTTGCAGGACTCTGTACAAAGGGCACGACCCCTTCTAAATCTCACCCAGCTACACAGGGACCACGGAAGATCCCTGGGCAGAACGCCCCTTCCCACTCTCGGACACGCTAGGAAGCCACTGGACCCGGGAATCGGGATCATCCATCCCCCAACAGGAGAGACCCCCGGTAAGTTCCAATCTAATACCCAGCCGGAAGATTCAGAACCCATGCAGAGATAATCCCCACCCTACTGGGCACTCCCAGGTCTCACACAGATGATCCAATTATCTGGCGAAAGATTGTGACCCTTGGAAGTCAGCGCAACTCCACTGCAAAGTGCCTTCAGACCGCAGATTGCAGTCTGTGACATCACTGGTCAGTTTCCAAGCTGCAGGAGTGGCAAGGCTATTGGAGCTGAACTGCAGATTTACCCGCTACAGGAACCAACCCCGGGCAAACTGCGAGATATATGAAACTGTCCTATATTGGACTTTTGTACTAGTACGGGCCCTTCTGGCGGGGAACCAGAGCTTACTTGTACACAGCTCCGCAACCTGGATTAGTTAGGTCTCCACCTGGGAGGCAGGGCTGAATGACTCACCTTATAGGGGTGGAGTAAGGCAACGCTACTCCTACACCAAAGCGCCCCCTTTGGACCCAAGTCTAGAAGACAGCAAAAAAATTCCACATGGCCAGAGGCCCCAGACAAAAAAAAAAAAAACAGAGCAAAATGTCTCCAACAAAAGAAAGCAACACTATTCCATCCAGCCCGAACCACCTCACCACAACTGAAACACATGAAAACGATGATGATTCTTCATTATGGAAAGTGATAGAATACCTTCAAAAAGAACTTAAAACTATGAAGGAATGCAAAGAAGCCACAATTTTACAAGTCAAAACAACAAATAACACCATTAAAGAGCTCCAAGCCAATGTGACCCAGCTTGAACAGGAAAAGGATAAAGCAATGAAAGATCTCCAGGCAAAAACAAGCAAACTAGAGAAGGAAATGTACAAAACGAACAATACCATTCATGACATGAAAATAGAAATGGAAACAATAAAGAAAACACAGTCAGAGTTAAAAGAGGAAATGAAGAACCAAGAGAAGAGAACAGGAACTATGGATGTGAGTATGAAAAATAGGATGCAAGAGATGGAAGACAGGATCTCAGGCATGGAAGATTCGATGGAAAAAATCAGTACAACATCCAAAGAAAATGAGAAAACTAAAAAAATCTCTCACCCACAACATCCAAGAAATCAAGGACTCAATGAAAAGATGGAACCTAAGAATTATAGGCATAGAGGAAAGAGAAGACTCCCGACTCCATGGTCCAGGAAACATCTTCAACAAAATCATAGAAGAAAACTTCCCAAACCTGAAAAAAGAGATGCCAATAAAAATCCAAGAGGCTTACAGAACACCAAATAGATTAGATCAGAAAAGAAACTCTTCTCGCCACATAATAATAGAAACTCCAAATATAGAGAAAAAAGAAAGGATATTAAAAGCTATAAGAGAAAAAGGCCAAGTCACATACAATGGCAGACCCATCAGAATCACACCTGACTTCTCCTCAGAAACTTTAAAAGCTAGAAGGGCCTGGACAGATGTCCTACAAGCCCTGAGAGAACATAGGTGCCCAGCCAGACTACTATACCCAGCAAAACTATCTATCAACATAGAAGGAGAAAACAAGATATTCCATGACAAAATCAAATTCAAACAATATCTCCTCACAAACCCAGCCCTACAGAAGATCCTAGAAGGAAAATTCCAACACAGAGAAGATAACTACACCCAAGAAACAGAGGAAATAGAAACCTCCACAGCAACTAAACAAAAAGAAACACAAGACAGCCAGCTATACCAAAATAATGGGAAATAACAATCCCTGGTCACTAATATCCATCAACATCAATGGACTCAACTCGCCAATAAAAAGACACAGACTTACAGACTGTATCCTTAAACAAGACCCATCTTTTTGCTGTACACAAGAAACACATCTCACTATTGAAGATAAACACTACCTCAGAGTAAAGGGCTGGGAAAAGGTTTTCCAGGCAAATGGACCCAGGAAACAAGCTGGAGTAGCCACCCTAAAATCAAACAAAATAGACTTCCAATTGAAGTTAATAAAAAAAAAAAAGACAGAGAAGGGCATTACATACTCGTTAAAGGAAATATCCACCAAGAGGTCATCTCAATATTGAGCATTTATGCCCCAAATACAAAGGCACCTACATTTATAAAAGAAACACTTCTAAAACAAATAACACATCGATCCAAACACTTTAATAGTGGGAGACTGCAACACCCCACTCACAACTATGGACAGATCATCAAGACAGAAGCCAAACAGAGAAATAATGAGTCTAACAGAGATCATGAACCAAATGGACCTAACAGATATCTACAGAACGTTTCACCCAAACACAAAAGAATACACCTTCTTCTTAGCACCTCACAGCACCTTCTCCAAAATCGACCATATAGTTGGACACAAAGATAGCCTCAACAGATACAAGAAAATTGAAATAACCCCTTGTATCTTATCAGACCACCATGGAATAAAGACTTCAATAGCAAAAGAATCAACAGAAAGTCTACACTCACATGGAAATTGAACAACTCTTTACTAGAGGACCATTGGGTCAGGGAACAAATAAAGAAGGAAATCAAAGAATTTTTAAAATCCAACGAAAATGAAGACACAACATACCCAAACTTATGGGAAACAATGAAAGCTGTGCTACGAGGAAAGTTCATAGCACTAAGTGCCTTCAAAAAGAAAATTGTGACATCTCATATTAGCGAATTAACAGCTAAACTGGGTAAATTGGAAAAAAAAGAAGCAAGCACTCCAAAGAGGAGCAGAAGGCAGGAGATCATCGAACTTAAGGCTGAAATCAACAACTTAGAAACATAAAGAACTATACAAAGAATCAATGAAACCAAGAGTTGATTCTTTGAGAAAATCAACAAAATAGACAAACCCTTAGCCAAATTAACTAAAAGACAGAGGGAGAAAACACAAATCAACAAAATCAGAAATAAAAAGGGAAAAATAACAACAGACATTGAGGAAATCCAGAGAATATTTGGATCCTTTTAAAAATCTATATTCCACCAAATTTGAAAACTTAAGTGAAATGGACAATTTTCTTGATAGATTCCACCTACCGAAGCTAAGTCAAGATCAGATAAACAGATTAAACAGCCCTATAACCCCTAAGGAAATAGAAACAGTCATTAAAAATCTCCCAACCAAAAATAGCCCAGGGCCAGATGGCTTTAGCACAGAATTCTACCGGACCTTCAAAGAGGAGCTAACACCAATACTCTTCAAACTCTTTCACAAAATAGAATCTGAAAGAACATTGCCAAATTCATTCTATGAGGCCACAGTCACCCTGATTCCTAAACCACACAAAGACCCAACAATGAAAGAGAACTTCAGACCAATCTCCCTCATGATCAAAGATGCAAAAATACTTAATAAAATACTAGCAAACCGAATTCAAGAACACATCAAAAGTATCACACACCATGATCAAGTAAGCTTCATCCCAGGAATGCAGGGATGGTTCAACTTTCGAAAGTCTATCAACGTCATTCACCATATAAACAAGATGAAAGAAAAAAAAACACATGATAATCTCGCTAGATGCAGAAAAAGCATTTGACAAAATCCAACACCCCTTCATGCTAAAAGTTCTGGAGAGAACGGGCATACAAGGACTGTACCTAGAAATAATAAAGGCAATATACAGCAGGCCAGTGGCCAACATCAATATAAATGGAGAGAAACTTGAAGCATTTCCTCTAAACTCAGGGACAAGACGAGGATATCCACTTTCACCATATCTCTTCAATATAGTACTTGAGGTTCTTGCTAGAGCAATATCACAATTAAAGGAGATGAAGGGGATAAACATCGGAACCGAAGAAGTCAAATTATCCCTATTTGCAGATGATATGATAGTATACATAAGCCAGAGAACTCTTTCAGCTGATAAACACCTTCAGCAAAGTGGCTGGATACAAATTTATTCAAAAAACATCAGAAGCCCTTCTCTATACAACAAACAAATGGGCTGAGAATGAAATAAGGGAAACAACCCCCTTCACAATAGCCACAAACAACATAAAACCCCTGGGGGTAACTCTAACCAAGCAAGTAAAGGACCTGTACAACAAGAATTTCAAGCCCTTGAAGAAAGAAATGGAAGAGGCCTTTAGAAGATGGAAAGATCTCCCATGATCATGGATAGGTAGGATCAACATAATATGAATGGCCATCCATCCTACCAAAAGCAATATATAGATTCAATGCAATTCCTATCAAAATACCAACACAATTTTTATAGACTTGGAAAGAGCTATTCTCCATTTCATATGGAACAACAAAAAGCCCAGAATAGCTAAATCAATCCTGTACAATAAAAAAACATCTGGAGGTATTACCATCCCAGATTTCAAGCTCTACTACAGAGCAATAGTTGTAAAAACAGGATGGTATTGGTATTGAAACAGACCAGTAGATCAATGGAATCGAATTGAAGATCCAGAAATAGACCCACACACTTATGGCCACCTAATTTTTGACAAAGAAGCCAAAACGGCACAATGGAAGAAGGACAGCATCTTCAACAAATGGTGCTGGTCCAACTGGATGTCCACTTGTAAAAGAATGAAATTACACCCATACTTATCACCTTGTACAAAACTTAAGCCCAAGTGGATCAAAGACCTTAAATTAAGGCCGGTCACACTAAATCTACTAGAAGAAAAAGTGGGAGAAACCCTCGAATTAATTGGCACAGGCGACAACTTCCTGAACAGAACACAAACAGCTCAGGACTTGAGATCAGCAATCAATAAATGGGACCTCATGAAACTGAAAAGCTTCTGTAAGGCAAAAGACACTGTCATTCGAACAAAACGGCAGCCTACAGACTGGGAGAAAATCTTCACCAACCCCACATCTGACAGAGGGCTAATATCCAAAATCTACAAAGAACTCAAGAAATTAAATGCCAAGAAACTAAATAATCCAATCAAAAAATGGGGGACAGAGGTAAACAGAGAATTCACAAAGGAGGAATCCCTAATGGCTGAGAGACACTTGAAGAAATGCTCAACATCCTTAATCATCAGAGAAATGCAACTCAAGACAACTCTGAGATTCCATCTCACACCTGTCAGAATGGCTAAGATCAAAAACTCAAATGAAAGCACATGTTGGCGAGGGTGTGGAGAAAGGGGTACCCTACTCCATTGTTGGTGGGAATGCAGGCTTGTGCAACCACTATGGAGGTCAGTCTGGCGATATCTTAGAAAACTTGGAATAGCTCTGCCTCAGGACCCAGCCATACCACTTCTGGGTATACACCCAAATGCCTCTTCATGGAATCATAAGGAAGTTTCCTCATCTATGTTTATAGCAGCCTTATTTGTAATAACTAGAAACTGGAAACAACCCAGATGTCCCTCAACTGAAGAATGGGTTAAAAATCTGTGGTACATCTACACAATGGAATATTATTCAGCTATCAGGAACAATGAGTTATGCAATTTGCAGCCAAATGGATGGAACTAGAAAAGCTCATCCTGAGTGAGCTAACCCAGACTCAGAAGGACGCATATGACATCTATTCACTTATAGTAGGATTTTAGCTATATAGTAGAAGGTATTGATACTACAACTAACACACCAAAGGGAACTTGGACATAGACTTCTTATTTTTAATTTTAATTTTTTATTTATTTTTTATATATTTTTTATTTTTTAGTCTTTTTTATCTATTGTCTGCTTATTGTTATATTGTTTTGTCTGTTTAGTAGTTAGTTCTCTCTCCCAGGCAACGAGACACTTTTCACTGATGGTACTGCTTCGTAGACCCCCAATGAATGAGGAGGCTCGTGGCCCTCATAAGACCTCTCAAGTTAGATGAGGGACTGTTTTATAAGGACACCCCACCCCAGAGAAATGGGATGGAGGGGTTAGGAGGTAAAGAAAAAAAAATGAAATGTGATGTTTCTGCCTTTTACTACTAATTGTCTAAACTGGTTAGGATAATTAAGAAATGCAAACTAATGGTTATCCAAGCCAGTCATTCTGTTAGGTACTATGACAGCATATTATAGTTACTTTCTAAGCTAATCAGAAATAAACCTGCTATGAGACAAGCAACATCTGCTTACCCTAAAATATGAGATAGATAGGGCCTCTTCAAAAACCTCAATAGATAAGCAGAATATGGCATTCAAAGATGTTTTCGTAACTTTAGATTTTTTTATATCAAGACATATCAACTCCTGACAGCACCCCTTATTCTCCTCCAAGTAGAAGATGAGCATCAAAGAATCTCCAGTGGGAGATGATTGAATTAGTTGCAAGTCTATCTCTTGGTAGGAAAAGCCCCTTGCTCCAACTGTAGACAGAATGCTGTCCAAAAAGGACAACACCTGGAAGCAGGTAAGTCGACAGCCTAGCTCTGCCAAGACAGGGTAGGCAAGTCCTCATAACCCCTGCTCTACAATCAATGTCTGTCGGAGAAATGGGGCCAAACGAGTGAAGATCGATGCTGTAATGTATGGAGAGAAAATGGGAACTGTCCAGGCAGCCACTGGCATGTCATTTCTTAGTTTGGGAAGCTGCAGGCCCTGTACTTCCTATAAAATCAGATATATTTATCCCTCTCAGGTCTCTGAGGTGGTTGAAGAACAGATATCTAGAGTCTCATAATTAAATTTTGAGTTGTTTAGGAGTCAAGAGAGTGTTATAGATCTAAGAAGATACTTTTAAAATTGTGTTGCAAGTTAGTATGAATGTTGAGTCAGATATAGAACTTTAAACTCATGGAGATGTTTAGATAGTAGAATGTTAAAGTCAGGTACCAAATACATATGGACTGGACATTGGGAATGTACACTAAGCCATATAACCCTCATAACTGTGGCCTAATTACCTCTGTGGTTTTGTATTGTATTTATTATTATAAGAGAAAGAGCCATTTGTTGGACTGAAAGGGGAAACTGTAGGAGGAAATAAGATATACCTTAAACTTAAAAGAAAAAAAAAGGGAAGAGGATGGGGGTTTGAGGGTGGGAGAATGGGACTGGAGGGGGAATAGGGAGGGGACTGGGATTGAGATGTAACTTGAAGAAATAAAAAATAAAGGAAAAAATGGTTTCCAATGCCCACATCACGTCATCTCCTCCCCTCCCTTTCCCTCCCCTCCCCTCTTCTTTCTCCTCCTCTCCTCTTCTCTCTTCTCCCATTCTATCTCCACCCCTCCCCTCTCCTTCTCTGTGCCTGCTTCCTGTGGATAAGAATGTAAAGCTCTCAGCCACAGCTCCAGCACCATTTCTGTCTGCTGCCTGACATGTTGATCATGGACTGACCCTCTCTTAGAATTAACCCTCTACAATGATAAGCAAGTCCTCAATTAAATGCTTTCTTTTCTAAGAGTTGCCTTGGTCATGGTGTGTCTTCACAGCAAGAGAACAGTAACTATGATAACTATACAAGAAACCCACAGCCAACATCATTCTGAGTAGAGAGAAGACTGAAGAAATCTCACTGAAGTCAGGAATAAGGAAGGAATGGCCACTATACCCACTCTTTTTGATATTGTGCTTGAAGAGCAAGCTGGAGCAATGAGAAAAGGTAAAGAAATTAAAAGGATATAAATAGGAAAAGAAACCCAACTATCCTTATTTGCAGATGATATGATATTACACATTAACAATCCCAAAATTCTCAAAAGCTCTAGAAACAACAAAGAAATTCATCAATCTGGCAGCACACAGAACAATTTGCATAATTAGTAGCTCTTCTTTATACCAACCAACAACAGAGAAGAAGATCATGGACACAGTCCCATTCATAATGGCCTCAAAAAATATCTAGGAATAAATCTAACCAAGGAAGTGAGTAATCTCTATAATCAAAACTTTAAAACTCAGAAGAATAAGATAGAGAAAAAATACCAGAAAATGGAAAGATATCCCATGCTCATGCATTAGTAGAATTAATATTGTGAAAATAAACATTTTTCTAAAGGCTTTTTACAGATTCAATGCAATCCCAGTCAAAATCCTCATCTCATTCTTTACAGAAATAGACAAAACTATCCTAAAATTCCTATGGGACAATGAAAGACCTGAACAGCCAAACAACCCTGACCAAGAAGAACAATGCTGGTAGATTACCATTTCTAAACCATAGTAATAAAAACAATGTGATACTGGCACAAAAAACAGACATGTAGACATGTCAAATCAAAACAAAATTAAAAACCCAAACATGACTACAAATATTCAGCCATTTAATATTTGACAATGATGTCAAAAACATATGCTGGAGAAAAGAAAGCATCTTCAACAAATCGTGCTGGTAAAACTTGGTACTCACACACAAAAGAATGAATCTGTGTCTATCACCTTGCACAAAAACTAAATCCAAATGGATCAAAGACCTAACATGAAACCTGAAATAGTGAAACTGCTAGAAGAAACAGTTAGTATCCTATGTGAAATTGGTATAAAAACAGACCTTCTGAATAGGGTTCCATTTCCCCAAGAATAAGGGCCAATAAGCAACAAGTGGAACTTTATAAAACTAAAAAGCTTCTGTACCACTAATGAAACAACCAACCTCCTAATGAGGAAGCCCACTGAATGGGAGAGAATCTTTGCCAGATATGCATGTGACAGAGGATTAATATCCAGAATACATAAAAAACTAAAAAACAAAGAAGCAAAACCAAAACAAAATAGCCCCCCAAAAAAAACAAAACAGAAAAAAGAAAACAACAAAAAACACCCCCAAACTCAAAAAACCCAATAAACAAAAACAAACAACTTATCCCCCAAAACAAGCTGGAGAACTAAACAGAGAGTTCTCAAAAGAAAACAAAAAATTAGCTAGGAAATATCTCAAAAAAAGAAAATCATCAATTCCTAACAATTACGGAAATGAAAATCAAATAAACTGTGATATTTCTTCATGCATAAGTCATGGTCTTACCAAAGTAACAGCAAAGATAAAAAAATAAAAAATAAAATAAAATTTAAAAAAGCCAAAACAAAACCAAACAAAAATCAACTGACAAGAAATGCTGGAGAGGGTGTGGGGAAAACAGAACCCTCATGCATTGTTGGTGGCATTGCAAACTGGAGCAGCCACAAGAGAAATCACTGTGAATTCTTAAGAAGCTAAAATATATCTGCCACATAACCCATATTTACTACTTCTTTGCATATGTCACTGGGACTTGATATCCTACTGTACAGATGCTTGCCCAAGCACATTCATTGCTACTCCATTCACAAGAGCTAGGAAACAGAAGCAACCTAAATTCCCCTGAACTGATGAATGTGTAATGAAAAGGAGGTGTATACACTCCATGGGATGCTACTCAGCTGTAAAGAAAATGAAATTGTGAACTCTGCAGGTAAAACTATAGAACTAGAAAAGATCATATTGAGTAAGGTTACCTAGACCTAGAAGTACAAACATCATAAATGCTCTTTATTTGAGGCTCCAGCTACAGTTCTTCAGATGTGATTATATAACCTGGAGTAACTACAGAAGCCAGGCTAGTGGAAAGGAACCATTGCCAGGGGAGAAGGGTGAGGGAGCAACACTGAGGAGAATAACAGGGTATAAGTAACCTGAATGGTGAAATGGGAAATGGAGGGGGGTGCTGATTAGGAAAGGGGAGGGAGATTAACACAGAAGAAGAAAAAGGAGAGTAACATAAAAGTAAGGATATCTGAAAAAGTAAGAAATCATACTACTCACTATCTTAAAAAAAAACCTATACTGCATTTGAATCTGTGTATAAATACAGATATAATTTAAATGAATTTTTCTCATCTGAGCTGGCAATGCTCCCTCAAAGAATTAAAGACATCTGTACAAAATTACCAACAGTAGACATTAGAAGCCCTTTTTTTTTCAATTGCTGGTCAGGATTATTAAAAAAAACTCCCCCAAACATTACAGATTATTGCTATTGCCCTTGGTTTCCCCCAAAGGTGGAAGGTAAGTCTTTATTGCTGAAGACACCATGGATTTCAGACACAGGACCCAAAGGCCTCTGAACTGGAACTGACTTAAATGTTTCCTTCTTGAGGATTAGATTTCATGGCACCAGAAGGTATTATGCAAGCCTCCAAAGGAGGGAATCAACCAGCAGTCGTATCCAGATATGACACCTATGAGTCACAAAAATGATCAGCATGGCACAATAAATATAAGGGTGAAATAGTGGCACACATATCTTTGTGGTAACTAATAGCTCTCTAATTGGACTTAAGACTCATTGTACAAGAGGAAAATCATGTCTTTTACTGGAAACATAGCCAACTTCCCAGGGCTAGAGAAGTCATGAATCTTACAGAACAATATACAACTACCATTTTACTAAACCAGTATAATCCATAAGTACATATTAAATATTTGTCCTTATAATCAAGATAAGTTTGGTCCTCACAACATGCCTCACAACAGAAACTTCCTTTTGCAACAAATGGAGACCATTAAAAAAAAAAACACCCACAACCAAATAAAATGCAGAGTTGCTAAGCACAGTCTGAATGGCTGTATCTATAAAATAATTCTTACATCTAAGGTTCAGAGAAAATTGTGGAAGAGGGGACAGAAAGATTACAAGAGCCAGAGGATCAGGAAGTTTGCTGTGAGATTGTATCTTCTAAAAATGTCAGAAGCTACACCCATAAAATCTCACCAACCTGACTGCCTAAACAACAGGTGAACAAGGACAATAACAGTAGTGGATGGGGGAAAGATCATGAGACCTCACCCTGTACAAAGAACTTTAGGCCACTAATGAATGCTGAAAGCTGAAAAAAAATCTTCTCTAGGGAAGAGCATAGTAACTGGTAATCCAATACCAAATGGTCAGCCCTAGAAACATACATACAAATAACATTATACAGGCTGAGCAGATTGTATTAGTAATATATATGCATATATACCTATATGCATGTAACAACAATTAAGTTTTTTAAAAAGGCCATGGATTTGAAAAGGATCCAAGAGGGGTGTATAGGAAGGTTTCAAGTGAGGAAAGTGAAGAGGAAAATGATGTAATTTTACTATAATCTCAAAAATAAAATAAAACATAATAAATTTAAAGGAAAGCAAAGACTTCACAAATAGGGAATCTTTCCCAGATTTCTGCTCTGTGAGAAACTTTCCTATCAGTGAAAGGGTATGTATGGACTTTGGAGCAAATAAAGATTAGTTTAGCTTTACCTCTTATGAGCTGACAGGTTTGTGACATCATTTTTCTAAAACTTAAGCCAACTCATGTTATCTTTCAGCTCAAAATGGTTCCATTGTATACCATTAAAAAAATAAACTATCCTAATTCATTAACACAATCAGGATGATGTGATTGTTAATGTTAACTGTCTGACAGAATCTAGAATTGCTGGAGAGGTAGGTCTCTTAATCAATTATCTTGATTAAGTTAACTGATGCAGAAGGACTCATGTATCTGTGGGAAGGAGCATTCCCTGGGGAGGGATCCTGAACTGTATAAAATGGAGAAAATAAGCTGAGACTGAGGATTTATTGCTCTATTCTTCTGACTGAGAGGGTAATGTGACCAGCTGCTTCACAGTCCTACTGCCCTGACTTCTCCTTCATGCTAGGCTCTACCTTGAACTGTGAGCTAAAATAAATATTTCTTTCTTGAAGTTGCTATTCTTACAGATATTATCACACAAACAAACAAAAAAAACTAAAACATATGACAAAGCTTCTTCAAAGGTCATTACAGGCAACTGACACATATGTGACCAGTGATGAATGTGTGTGTGTGTGTGTGTGTGTGTGTGTGTGTGTGTGTGTGTGTGT
>CAJQZJ010000594.1:155536-176504 GCA_907164525.1 Lophiomys imhausi
TGTGTGTGTGTGTGTGTGTGTGTGTGTGTGTGTGTGTGTGTGTGTGTAGAAAGGAGATTGACAAGTTTTGACTGATGAAAGTTCTAACTTTAGAGTAAGTCATTTGACATTTTACAGGACTAGATTCTTTACAAAGCCATGAGAAGATCATTTGGATCTCTGTTACATAATACCATTTTGGCTTAATTTTATAAAAGTTAATACAAATTTTAAAAAGTTTATGTTACTCAATATTAAACCCACATACCTGCATGATACATTGCACTGCATTTCTGAGTTGAAACTGAAACTTAGTTAACAAATGTTTATTAATAAGGATAAACTATTATATTAGGCCAGTGGAACAGCCAGTGGCACCATGTCAGGAGGCCAGTAGGCTCCCCTTAACTGGAGGCTGTGTCAGAAGGTGTGGAGGCCTGGAGAGGCAGCCCAGCCACTGGGGCTTGGAGGGAGGCCAGGAGGCCTGGCTTGCCTTAGTTGATAGCCTGACCTATCCTGGCTGGGGATAAAGCTGTGGGCAAAGGGTAGCCTTCACCACCCCTGAAACCACAACTCTGTTAACTAATATATTTATTAATAACAATAAACTGTTATATTAGGCCACTGGAGCAGTTGGCAGTCTGGTGGGAGGCTGGCAGGTCTGGCTTGCCTGATTCACTTTAGCTGAAGGCTTGAAACCCGAGGAAGCCTTTTCCCAATAACTGAATATACCAAGACCTTCTAAAGTTTCAATGCTTAGGCCTTAGCTGGGGAGATTCTCAACTGGAACCTGACCACCTGATCCCAACCACCATGTGGCTTGCTGTACCTTCAGAGCTCACAGCAAGACATCTGCTTGCTTCCCAGTCCTTCCAAGAAGAGAGCTTTGTCTGCTTAAAACCCAGGGTTCCTCTCTTCGTCCCAGAAAGTCCTGCCTTCCTATAGTCTTTCTGGCCAGCTAATTGGCCATCAGAGATTTTTATTAACCAATCAGAGAGTGCCTCAGAAAGGGAGGTAACCAGATCTCTGAGCACTTTAAGTCAGCCCCTGAGAACCAATATATAAGGCCTTCCTCCAACACTGAGCTACACTCCAGGTTCTGACTCTGCCTTTAAAAACTTGTTTGAGATTTCATTTCACACTAGTCAGAATGGCTAAGATCAAGAAGATAAATGACAAGAAATGCTGGTGACAGTGCCAGGAAAGGGAACCCACATCACTGCTGGTGGGTTTGCAACCTGGTACAACCACTCTGGAATGTTTTGAAACACCTAGAAGTACATCTGTCCTGACCTACAGCCCTTGCCATATACTAAAAGGACACAATATTCTACTACTTGCTTAGCCATGTTCATTGTTGTTCTATTCACAATGGCCAGGAAATGGTACCAATCTAAATGACCTTCAGCTGATGAATGGAAAATGAAAATGTGGTACATACACACAATGTAATACTATTCCACTATAAAGAAAATTGAAATCAGGAAATTTTTAGGTAAATGGATGGAATTAGAATGTATTAATTATATTGATGTTAGTTGCCCAGACCCAGAGAGACAAATGCTATATAGTCTTTATTTTCAGAGCCCTGATCAATTTTTTTATGTTTGGGTGCATAATTGGTAGTAATTGCAGAAGGCAAAAATGTAAAAAATAAAAAAGACTATGGGTGGTAGGGAAGAAGGAGCTCAAGGCAGGAATAGTAAGACACAGGTGTTATGAAGGGGGAAAATATGGGTGTGGAGGGTCTGAGAGTTATATGGGGAGAGAGAAGGGAGGATAATACAGAGGGAGAAGGAGGAAAAGAAAAATAACACTAAGGATGTTTGAAAACGTCATAGGAAATATTTTATAAATGTATGTAAAATATATACAATTTGCATATATGTAATTTTTAAAATGAAGTTATGTCTCATGGGGTGACAATGCTCCCACAATAACCATAGACTATTTAACGAAAGCTTCAGTGACAATGTGGTGGTTTGAATAGGAATGGCCCCATAGGCTCATAGATATAAATATTTGGTTTCTAGGGAATGGCAGTATTAAAAGGTGTGGCTTTGTTGGGGTAGGTGTGGCCTTGTTTGAGGAAGTGCATCACTGGGGGTGGGCTTTTAGGTTTCAAATGCTCAAGCCAGGCTCAGTGTCTATCTCTCTCCTCCTATTGCCTACTAATCCAGGGGTAAAACTAGTGACCCTTTCTTCAGCACCATGTCTGCCTACGCAACACCACGCTTCCTGACATGATGACAATGGACTCAAACTCTGAACCTGTAAGCTAGCCTTTAGTGTAATGTTTTCCTTTATAAGAGTTGCTGTGGTCATGGTGTCTCTTCACAGCAATAGAAACCCTAACTAAGACAGTCGGATATGGAAAATCTCCTTTTGAGTTATTGGTCAGGAGAGTCCAAGGGACTTCCAAAATAATATAGGCTACTGCCATTGCCCTTGGTTACCTCCCAGAAAATGGATGTAAGACCCTATTGCTGAAGACACCACAGCAGACACAGGATTTGGAGGAATTTAACTGTAACTGACCTAAAAGTCTCTTCCCTGAGGATTAGCTGCTATAGTATCAGGTGTTATGTAAAATGACAAGGGAGAAAAGCAATTAAAAAAATCCCACCCAGCTGTAAACCCTGCAAACAACAACGACTGGCCCAGCAGGATATCCCCAATGGTGTTACTTAAATCTTTGAAGTAACCAACAGCTGTGTAATCAGATTTAAGATCCCTCAACAGGTGGGAGTTCTTTGTACTTTAAACCTAGCCAATTACCCATGGCCATAGAGAATCACTATAGTTTTTAACTGTACTCTTAAAAACTTATGGTCATACCCACCAATGAGTGTAGTTACCCACCAATGAGTGTAGTTCTCAGTGCTTGCCAAAAGGAGCTTCTTTCTCTTTTTGCAGTAGATGGAGGCCACTATAGAGATCCACAACTGGTCAAAATCTAGAGAATAAATGACTCTAGGTGCTGAGCTTCAATTTATTTGTGTGTATGATTTGATATACCAAGCATATATATATGGACGGACCAGGACACCAGTTGACACATGTTTTATAGATATCACAAGATTGCTGTCCTCATGGAATCTCAACAGTAGGTTACCCATGGAAGAACTGTATAACATCCACACCATTTGACATGACAGTACGGATGAGGGAAATTCACAAGCCCCCACTCTTAGATGAAGAGCTACAGGCAATTAATGGTTGCTAAGAGAGAGGGATTAAGTTTTCTGCAGGAAGGAGCCCCTTTTAGGTTACCCAGACCCTAGTGGCCAGCTCTAAATATGTTCATATGAGCAACACTAAATGGATTCAGTATGTTATATAATGCCCTAAATATAGGTGTATGTATAAATGTAATAATAATTGAAGAAGTCATATATTTGAGAGGAGGTCAGGTGTAACTGGAGAAGGGGATGGAAGAGTGGCAATGTAAATACTGTACTCATATATGAAATTCTTTAAAATTTTAAAAAATTAATTAAAAAATATTTGTAAAGAAGGCAAAGTTTCAGGCTTTGAGTAAGTCCTGTGTGCACACTAAAGTCCCCCAAAAGAAACTGCTTCTAGTAAGAAAGCTAAGAATATCATCAGAGCCAAAGCAGAGATTTCCCTGCTCCGCTTAACCTACCTACTTAATGCTTCCACTAAAACTCTTGATTTTTGACCATTATTCTGTTACTGTAAAACTTCATGAAACTATTATTGTGTTGGAACATGGAATTTGGGGTAACCATGAGGCTATTTTCCCCTGTTTTTTTTTTTTTTTGTCTGTTGTACTAGGTGTAGTTTCATGGTTCATGCTGTATTTTAACCAAATAAGTCCATGTATACTGAAAGTTGGCAAAGTATTTAAGACTTGGCTCATGGGAGATCTGTTTTCCTAACCTTCTTCCTTCCATGTCCTGCTGGAGGTGGCTGTCATTTAACCAACTCTAATTATTAAAAATATTTAATTTAATTTATTATTGTGAGTATATGTGTGTGTGATTTGTGTGAAGGCACACATGTATGCCGCGCGGTCATGTGGTACAATAAGATGATTCTCTGTTTCCCTCCTAGGCTCCCATCTTCAGGCTTTGCTGGCAACGTTGTTACCTACTTAGGGATCTCTCTGAATGTAAGCGACTCTATTTTCTGATCTCTGCACTCAGCATCCCATATAATTGTTTTTGTTTAAACTAGATTTCTCTCTAGACTCTATGAGCCATGTTCTTGTTCACCTGTACATATTTGGCCTCCAGCTCAGGTCTGATACACCTGACAAGTTCAACCAATGCTTTGGTAATTTCGTGGATGAGGTGGCATCTGAACCTTATGGGGATGGGGGGAGATAGAGTCTGAAAGGAAATAAGAGTGGACACTTCCACTCTTAGTGGAAGCTCCAGTCAGCATCAGCTCTCTATGGTTAAAGGGCCTACTTCAAAGGTGGTGTCCTAGCAGAACCAGACAGAACGATGTTGGCATAAACCTGCAGCCAGCAGTCCTTTCCTTGGGGTTTAACTGTCCTTCATATCACGCTGGGGCGGGATGCCCCGCCCACCTCACCTGCAAGAACCACAGTAAGGATGTCTCTGGAGGGTCGAAACTTCAGGAAGGCCAGGTGATGGGCTCGCCCAGTCTCCCAAACCCAGTGTCCTTTAAATCCTCCCCAGTACTTTGGAGGTGAGACAAGAAGGTCCCCTCCTGGAGAGGAGGCACCTGGCAGTCTTCGCACTCAGCCTGTTGTCTCGGCGTCCCGCAGCGCGCTCCACGGACCGCCTGCGAGCGCGCGCCCGAGCGGCGGGTCGGGGGCGCGCGGCGAGGGCGGCCCGGCACGTCCTCCAGCTCCGCCGGCTTGCCGGGCGTCTTTCTGCCGGCGTCGGCTCGACTGGCCGGAGTGGCGTGCGGAGTGGCCGTAAGGCCTCGGTGCAGCCGGGCTTCGGACTGGCCTCGCGGGAGCTATGAGCCGCCGGCTAGGCAGGGTGGCGGCGCTGCTGCTCGGGCTGCTAGTGGAGGTAGGGCCGCCGGCTCCTCGTCCCTTCCGGAGCGGGGACGCGGGAAGGGCAGTCGCGGAGCTCGCGGACCTGCGGGGTGGGGCGGCGGAGGGTCCTGGCGCCGCGACCCCCAGCTCTGCCTGCGCCGCCTCTTCCTGCCTGCGCCTCGTTTTCCCCGCTGCTTGGTGGAGTTTGCGGCCCTGGGGAGGGACCTTTGTGCGTGTCCACACGCGCGCTCCCCGCCTCGCAGGGCCTGGGGCGTCGCCGCCCGCAGCTGGTAGGAGGGAGAGGGACATTACTGCCTTTGGAGCTGGAAGTGCAGCCTTTCAGAGGCGAGGCGAAAAATTCCACGGGGAGCTTGGGTGGTGGGCGTACCGAGGTGAAGCCGCGGGAACTTGGTGGTGAGTGGAAACGCCACCGATGCACAACCAGTGTTAGACCGCGGATGCGGTCGACTGAAATGCGACATCCTGTGACGCGAGCCACCTTTCCTGCTCCAGCGGGTTCATTCAAAGGCAAAATAATGGACTTCTGGTGTGTAAGATCTGGACTGGGGTTTGTGGGCTTGTTCACATTCTCATGGCGTCACTATTTTGAAAGAATTTTGCATTAATAAAGTCAGTGTAGTTGGGTTAATAATACCCCCCCCCTCCCGTCTATTGAGATCCTACCTTAGAGACCTGTAAACTTTCTTGGTTGGGGAGTCAGCGGTTCTCAGAGATGCTAGAGGGAACGTCTTTGTTTTGAAAGGAAGGTTAGTGGAACAGTTTCTTCTTGCTCCAGATTCCCAAATGGAGCAAAGATTATTCGCTTTTCTTCGAAATATCTCTCTTAGACATTTTTGAGAAGTGCTACATCTAGCTTTCTTCCCACTTGTTCAGCTTTTAAAAAACTTAGGAACCAAACCCTTTGTGTAGTGATTCAACATTGACTGTTGTGGAAAAGGAAAACAGAGACCACAGTTTACAAAATAAGCATACGTTTACCTTAACATATCTCTGCCAATTTTTGTAATCTGGTAATCTCATTTGTGTGTGTGTGTGTGTGTGTGTGTGTGTGTGTGTAGTGCTTGATAAGATTATCTAACGTTCTCTTGTTTCTGTGTTCGTGCCACTCCTGTCTTCTCCCTAGTGTATCTTTGTGTGTATCTTAAAAAGGTGCTTCAAAGCTGATTTATTTGGTTTTTTTTTTTTTTTTTTGGGAGGGGGTGTCTTGCTGTATGTGTTTCTTTTTTTCTTTTTGTATTCCAGTGATGTTTATTGAGTAAATGAACAGGAAAGAACTGCCAGACATGCCAACATTCTAGGGCCTTATATTCAAGGGCTGAAAGTGGAAAAGCCTCCAAACTGAGTAAACTGAATTAGCTTTTGGGAGAAAAAAAGAACCAAAAGTAACCTCAAATATGATAACCTATGATTGTTGCTTGTCATCAGTTTTTATTTTCAACTTTAATCTACTGCTGTGCATGGTGAGGTTGTCTAGAGTTATTGGAATGGACTTCTTTTCTCCGATGATTTAAAGATAAAGAAGGCAGTAAAAACAAGGTCTCAGCACCCAGACAAGTTTTATTTCAAGTAAAAATTCACATGTGAGTGGAGGGCGGGAGGGGGGAGTCGTGGGAGAAGAGAGAGAGGGAAAGAATGAACACAGAGAGACAAACTCCAAATGGGAAGGGGATCCAGACCTGGAAATCAGGGTTTGTCTGGCAGAGCTAAAACTTTTTTATGTTTGGGGACAGGGTGAGTTATCCCTTTCCCTGTTAATTGGCTGATTTGGGCTACAAGTGGAGATTGGATAATCCAGACAAAGAAAGGGACGCTGATTGGTTCCTGCTGTAGGAAACTCCCCCTCCCCTCTTGTAGGAGATTTGAAAGCCCACTGAATACTTTCTGGCAGGAAAAAGTCTTTTGGTGAGGGAGAAGGATCAGAAAGTCGGCTATCTCAAATGTTCAAGTGAAAAGTGTACTAATCCACCTAGAACCTCTTTCCCCTGTCTGTCTGCCTACTGGGGATCTGTCTAAAGCCTAATCCTTTAGTGTAGAAGGTTTTGTTCTATGTATACTCTAAGGTGTTTTGTTGCATAGGAACTTTTTTAAGTGCAGGAATGGAACCCAGAACCCCTGGGTCTTGAACATAGAAGTCAAACAAGGCACTCTACCATGAGCTGCATTCCTGAATTTGTTCATTTAATATATTTTTTCTTAGCTGCTGGAGATTGCCCCTAAGGCTTCTTACACATGCTAGGCAAGTACTCTACTAAGCCTCAGTCCCTGTTTGTTTTTTAAGACAGGATCTTCCTGTGTAGCTCAGGCCTCAGCTGCCCATGCGTTGTGATTACAGAGAGTGGTCACAATGTCTGGTTGGAATTTTTTTTTATCTTAATGGGAATTTAAAACATCTTTGAAGGGTTTGAAAAGGCCCCAAAGGCAGAATTCTTATGCTTTTGTGAAGTTCACTATCTTAATGGGAATTTGAAACATCTTTGAAGGGTTTGAAGAGCCCCCAAAAGCAGAGTCCTTATGCTTTTGTGAAGTTCACTATCCAGATGCTAGGTAACATTTGTTTTCTAGGTAGCTCACTTATTTATGATGATTATCCTCAGTGACTGGTTTCCGGTAGAGAGGTATGCTCCAGTAAGTTCCAGGACAGCAAATGCTAAAAAGAGAAGCCCTATCCTGAAAAATAAAACAAAGCAAAATAAAGATTTCTTAACAATTTATCATATGCAAGGTTAACGCGAGATTTTAGTCTGAACTTTTTCATCTTAAACTCTCTGCTTTGAATATTTTATCTACATATTTTTGATGTTTTTGATGGCCTGTATCATGTGCTTAAATGTGCAGTTACAGTTACAGAGTATGTGAGGAGGCGGAGGGTCCCTTCTGAGGACATTAAAAGAAGGCCTTTCATGGCTCCAGCTTCTGTTAACTGACACTCAGGACATCTGGTTTTGTTTCTTGGTGTTGCTTAGATGGTTTCACTGTGTAAATTTGTTTTGTAATTGACTTTGAACATCCGTAATGAAGTTTGTGGCAGTGGATATCCCATTTCTGCCCTTTGGCTATCTTTCATCAATGGATGCTGTTGAAGATCAGGCTTAGGAGTTTTATTAGTGAGATATCCTTGAATAGAGAGAGCATCTTAACAGTTTGAAGAGGGCTTTCCTGTCCCATGCTGACATCTTTTTATGGAAGGTTACTTGGATATAGAAAGTTGTGTTTTTATTGAGTGAACATTCATAGAATAACTTACTCTATCGCCAAGCCCTGTTCTGAGCACTTTACAAATGCTAATTCATGATTCATCTTAGCAGTTACCCTTGTGTCATAGCTATTTCAAGTGGGAGATGTGGTATAATTTGTCCCACGTCTCACAGTTAAGTGAGGGGGGGGGGTTGAAGCATAGACTCAGTCACTTGTTCTTCTTTTGTTCTCCTGCCAGCTGTTCCACTTCTTCTCCAAAGTCGGCTTACATAGGAACATGAAGAGAACATACGCCTTGCATTAGGCCAGAGAGATTTGTAGAGGTGTGCATTCCAACGTGCAGGCAAACCACCAGAGCTCTTCCAGAAACTGAAGTCAGTCTTCCTTAGAGGGATAATCTGAGTTAGCACTTCATTGTGGCATTTCAGAGAGGGAAGTTAGTTGTGTATTGTATAAAAGGTATCAATATGAACATCCCAGGAATCCTGGTTGTTCAACCTGGACATCTAGGTCAGGACTTAACAGCAGGAAGAGTTAGCTGACAACACCACCCTGCCCCCACGGATGCATCTTGAAGCTCATTTCCTGGAACCACCCTTTCCCTAGTTTAGTTTCCTGTGAATTATTATGTGATCAGCTGATGGGAGACCTTGTTTTATGCTCCCCACACTTCTCAGTCACTGTCTACCACTTGGTTAAATACGAGCTTAAATGCATGTCAGAAATGTAGCATTCTCTGTAGGTAAGTCACAGACTGATTCTCGTGAATGGGAGAAGCTGAAAGCCCCTTTTGAGAAGCTGAAAGCCCCTTTTGAGTCCTCAGATGCTTTAGTTTTACGGGCTGTCTCCCAACATCTTTGTAGGAGAAGAGAACAGAAATCTAGCTCCTACTAATTCTGGTGGGATAATTTCCAGTGGCCTTCACTAGTCCACAGTAAACTGCTGAAACAAACTAAAAAACTGATCGCATCTTGTTTGAAACAGGAATAACTGGACCAAGTGTGTGGGCCTCCCTGGGACTTTTCCTAATAGCACATTATTTTACCACATTCTCTTTCTAGGAATTATGTTGATGACACGTTTGAAATGTATTTAGTCTTCATTAGAAGACCTTTATCCTTCCTGAAATGTGTACCTTAAAACTTTATTTATGTACTTATTTATTTTTACTAATATTTTGGCTTCGCTGGGGATGCCCTTGTGCATGCCAGGCAAGTGCTGTATCTCTGAGCTATACACTCCCACTACCTAGAATATTATTTAACACAAGTCACCAGTTCAAGTAAGTTCATCTATGTTTGTTCACAGGGGCATGGACTCATTTTATAGGTGGGACCAGCCTCAGTATCTTTCTGATCCTTCCCTGACAGAACAACTGTTCTTGGCTGGAAAGAAAAGATGATCAATACTGAGGGGGGGGGGGTGTGAAGAAATGAATGTTGACTTTTGAAGATAGGAAAATAAGAGGATTTGTGAATGTTTCTCTGTAGTTCTATGTATTGTGATGCTTAGAAATCTCAAAATTAGAACCTAGTTGTTTCAGAGTGAGTGATTTTTATTGTTGTTTGTCAGATGTTTCATGCCCTGTAATTGCAGGCTGTGAGTTTACTAAAAACAAACTTTTCAAGTATCCTACTTGAAATCTGAGCAACAATTCAGTTCGAATGGAAAAGGCATCACAGTTTATCTCTGGAAGCTCCAGGGAAGGCTGGGTGACCATAGGTAAGAAAAAAATATGGCAAAGTGACTCATGTAGCAAAGATATTGCTGTGAGATACAGAATGACCGTGTCCAGATGTCCAACGACTCAGGAGCATTGCCCAGAGCTGGGGTTCTGCTTGCTTGGCCTTTGCTTTTCTTCAGCTTGTAGCGAGGATATAGGCTAGCTGGGAGTGGGGATGAGGGTGACACACACAGCAAGAATAGTGTTACAGTCATGCCTGTCCTCTTGATTAGGTCCATTGTGCGTGTCACTCCTAG
Organism: Lophiomys imhausi; assembly: GCA_907164525.1. NCBI lineage: Eukaryota > Metazoa > Chordata > Mammalia > Rodentia > Muridae > Lophiomys > Lophiomys imhausi. The sequence continues at coordinate 165,690 of CAJQZJ010000594.1, forward strand.
CACTACCTTTTGTTGTATTCTCTCTGGGAATCCTCTCAAATGTTCCCTACTCAGTGTGACTGTCTTGACCACCCAAATAACTTCCATCCCAGTTGCCCTCCACCTACCATTGTCTTTCCAGTTAATTCCTTTCCTTTCTGGTAAGTATCAGCTTCAAAATATGGAATTTATCTTCCATCATATAAGTGTTTAGAGACAATGTTTTTTGAAGTTTTAATTAGGATTTTATTGAATATATACAGCAAGTTGGGAAAAACGAACATTTTAAAAATAAATTTATTTGCTTTACATCCCGATTGCAGCCTCCCTCTATCCTTTCCTCCCCTCCCCTCTCCCCATATTCCCATCCTCCCATCCTGCCCCTCTCCTCTAAAAATGTTCAGAAAAAGGGAGACCTTCCATGCATATTAACCTGCCCCAGCACATCCAGTTGCAGTAGGACTAGTTGCATACTCTCCCACCATGGCTAAGCAAGGCAGCCTGGTTAGGGAAAAGGGGTCTAAGGTAGGAAACAGAGTCAGAGACAGCTCCTGCACCTGGTGTTAGGAGTCCTTCATGAACACCAAGCTGCCCAGCTGTTACATATGTGCCGAGGGCCTATGTCCATCCCATGTATGTCCTCTTGTTTGGTGGTTTAGTATTTATAGGTTACTTCATTCTGTGTGTTTTCTTGTGGTGTCCTTGGCTTCTTCAATCCTTCATCTCCCTGTTCCATAGAATTCCCCAAGCTCCACCCAATGTATGGCTGTGGGTCTCTGCATCTGTTTTCATCAGTTGCTGGGTAAAGCCTCCCAGATGACTGTCATCCCAGATGCCTTTCTGGAAGTGTGGCAGAATATCACCAATAGTGTCAGGGGTGGGCTCTCTCTCAGGGAATGACTCTCAAGCTGGGCTAGTCATTGGTTAGCCATTCCTTCAATCTCTGCCCTCTGTCTTTACCCCTGCACATCTTCTTGGCAGGAGAAATTGTGGGTCTATGGTTTTTGTAGCTGGGCTGGTGTCCCAGTCCCTCCATTGGAGGTCGTTTTTTTGGCCACAGGAGATGGCCATTTCAGGCTCCAAATCCCCTATTGCTAGGAGTCCCAGCCAGGTTCACCCTTATAGATTCCCAGGAGTCTCCATCGTCACAGGTTTCTAGCTGAAACAAATATTTTAATACCTTTTATTAGCTGAAATATCCTAGGAGAATGGGAATGTAGCTCAGTAGTGATCGTATGCATGCCTGAAGGTCTGTTCTCAGTGCCTTCAAAAATGTATACATTTCTGGGCACATAACAGAGACTCAGTAATATCTGAGTGAGTAAATAGGTGGTAGGAGCTAGGCAGGGCTATGGTAGGAGGGAGGTAAGTGATAAGGCTTTGAAGAGGGGGCAGCTGTGCAATGTGCATTAAATTCCTGAAGCATTTGTTAAACTTATAAGATATATCAGTTCATAGTGAGGGTCCTCCATCCTCACCCTAGTTATTTGTTCTAGTCAGCAATCCCATCCCCCTTTCAACTTCCTTAGTCTTTATTTAAATGTCATTCTCCTTATGTACCTGTTAGATGATTGCAGAACTTGGCTGTCAAATTCTTTTTTTGTCTCTTCACTAACTACAATGTGGTATCGCATCTTATGAGATCTTTTAGGTTACTTTGCAGTTCATATCTTTTATGCTCTCGTGGGACCCTGTGGCCAGTTTGATTTTAGAGCTAAGTGTTAGTGAGACTGTTAGTTTGTAAATGTGATTACTTGCTTAGCACACAGGAGATACCTGAGTGGTAGTTAAGTCTCATGTCTGGATGGCATTGTGACAGTTATAGACTCTTGGCTCTTCCTGGAGTAGCTGGGAACCTTTGAGTAAGTTGTGATTCAGTTGATTTATCTGTAAAAAGAGAAGTGCCTGGCATTGACATAGCTCTTTGGAAAATCCCCACCTGGAATTTAACTGGTTCAACAGGTTGGATTAAGAGTTATTGAGTGGGAGTCAGCTAGTTGGTTTAGTTAAGGGAGCATACTGTTCTTGGTGAGTAGGAATTGAGTGGATTACAGTTGCTTTTAACTCCAGCTCCAGGGGATCTACTGTTTCATGTGATTCCTGCTATATACACATAATTAAAAATAAAATGTAAAAAAATTAGATTAAATATTACAGCAATTCCCAAGCAAGGTTGCCATGCCAGGTCCCTGCCAAGATCAGCTGTAAACCTACAAGAGAGAGTTCCAGTTAAGCCTCTATTTAAAATGGTGTTTCTGATAAGTTACACATGCTCTAAAAAATAATACCGCATCCTTGCTCATGCACACAGCCCCAGTTTCCTTTCTATTCTCTTTCTCTTTCCTTTTCCTCTGGAAACCTTTTATTTGACATAGATGGTATCAACATTTTGTCATATTCTCTTAAGAGCTTTCCAAAATCTGTACTACTTTATTAATTTAGAATGACTATGCAGCTTTATTGTTGACTTTTTAAAGAATTGAAATGCATTTCATTTCTCATGTAATATACAAATATCAGGTAAATTAATAGCATTAATCTTCTAATATATTCAGTGGATACAAAATACTAATGGTAATATTAGTGTTTTGATTTTAGTAATTTGATATGACTAATTTGATATTAGTAATTGATTATTATTCCTTTGAAAATACATAAATGTCTTTTATACCAGTTGGAAATGTGATCGTATTCCCTTAAATCTTTGAAAGTCTACTTTTCCTAAAGAATTTTACTGTAACAAACATGTATTCATGCTTGAGAATCTTAGCAACTATGGAACCTACACATTATTATTTTTTAATATTTATTTATTACTTCAGGTTACATCTCCATCACAGTGCCCTCTTTCCACCCCTCCCAGTACTGCCCTCCCACCCTCTACCCCTTATCCCTTCCATCACACTCCTCTGGAGTGCAGTGTCCCTACATAACAGTCCCCTGCCCCAGTTCAGTAGTCATATAAGGGCCAAGAGCCTCCTCATACACTGGGGGCCTACAAGGCAGCACCACTAGAGCAAAGTGTATCATTGACAGGAAACAAAGTCTATGTTCCTGTTTCCTTTGGTGCATTGGTTGTAGTACAGTTATCCTGTACTATATGGCTAAAATCTGATTATAAGTGAATAGATGATGCCATGTGCATCCTTCTGAGTCTGGGTTAGCTTGCTCAGGATGAGCTTCTCTAGTTCCATCTGTTTGGCTGCAAATTTCATGATTCGTTGTTTTTGATGGCTGAATAGTATTTCATTGTGTAGATGTACCACAGTTTTTTTTATCCATTGCTCAGTTGAGGGACATTGGGTTGTTTCCAGTTTCTAGCTATTACAAATTAGGCTGCTATGAACATAGATGAGGAAACGTCCTTGTGATTTGGTGAGGAATAATTTGGATGTATACCCAGAAGTGGTATGGCTGGGTTCCGAGGCAGAGCTATTCTAAGTTTTCTAAGATATCGCCAGACTGACTTCCATAGTGGTTGCACAAGCCTGCACTCCCAGCAGCAATGGAGGAGTGTTCCCCTTTCTCCACAACCTCGCCAGCATGTGCTATCATTTGAGCTTTTGATCTTAGCCATTCTGACAGGTGTGAGATGGAATCTCAGAGTCATCTTGAGTTGCATTTCTCTGATGATTAAGGATGCTGAGCATTTCTTCAAGTGTCTCTCAGCCATTAGGGATTCCTCCTTTATGAATTCTGTGTTTAGTCCTCGTCCCCATTTTTTGATTGGATTATTTGGTTTCTTGGCATTTAATTCCTTGAGTTCTTTGTAAATTTTGGATATTAGCCCTCTGTCAGATGTGGGGTTGGTGAAGATTTTTTTTCTCAGTCTGTAGGTTGCCCTTTTGTTCTGATGACAGTGCCCTTTGCCTTACAGAAGCTTTTCAGTTTCATGAGGTCTCATTTATTGATTTTTGGTCTTAAAGCCTGAGCTGTTGGTGTTCTGTTCGGGAAGTTGTCACCTGTGCCAATGAGTTCGAGGGTTTTCCCCATTTTCTCTTCTAACAGATTTAGTGTGTCAGGCCTTATGTTACGGTCTTTGATCCACTTGGACTTAAGTTTTATACAAGGTGATAAGTATGGATATAATTTCATTCTTTTACATGTCAGCATCCAGTTGGACCAGCACGATTTGTTGAAGATGCTGTCCTTTTTCCATTGTATGGTTTTGGCTTCTTTGTCGAAAATTAAGAGACCATAGGTGTGTGGATTCATTTCTGGGTCTTCAGTTCAATTCCATTGATCCACTGGTCTGTTTGTATACCAGTACCGTACCATGCTGTTTTTATTACTATTGCTCTGTAGTACAACTTGAAATCTGAGATGGGGATGCCTCCAGATGTTTTTTTATTGTACAAGATTGATTTATCTATTCTGGGTTTTTTGTTATTCCATATGAAGTTGAGAATTGTTTTTTTTCCCAGGTCTATAAAGAATTTTGGTGGTATTTTGATAGGAATTAAATTTGTATATTGCTTTTGGCAGGATGGCCATTTTTAGTATGTTGATCCTACCTGTCCATGAGCATGGGAGATCTTTCCATCTTCTGATGGGCTCTTCAGTTTCTTTCTTCCAGGACTTGAAGTTCTTGTCATACAGGTCTTTCACTTGGTTGGTTAGAGTTACTCCCAGTTACCCCCAATATAAAATACAAATTTTATATTGTTTGTGGCTATCTTGAAGGGTGTTGATTCCCTAATTTCTTTCTCAGCCCATTTATTTTTTGTATAAAGAAGGGTTGTTGATTTTTTTAAATTAATGTCTGTTTCTATTTCCTTAGGGGTTATAGGGCTGTTTAATATATTAACCTGATCTTGACTTAAATTTGGTAGGTGGAATCTATCTAGAAAATTGTCCATTTTGCTTAGGTTTTCAAATTTGGCCAACACATTTTTATCAACATTCATTTTGCTGTTTGGATGTCTTAGTTAGAATTTCTGTTGTTATTAAGAAATCACAGTCAGGCCGGGCATAGTGGCGCATGCCTTTAATCCCAGCACTTGGGAGGCAGAGGCAGGCAGAGCTCTGTGTGTTCGAGATGCTGCTTTCTGTTTGCCTAGTTTGTTTTCTTACTGTCTTAAGTATTATTCTATTGCTGTCAAGTGAGGTCATGACCAAGGAAACTCAGAATAAAGCATTTTATTGGGGTCTTTCTTATATTTCAGAGGATTAGTCTGTGACCATCATGGTGGGGAGAGTGGCAGCAGACAGGCATGGTGGTAGAGCAGTATCTGAGAGCCACATCCTTATCTGCAAGTATCATCAGAGAGCCCTTGGGGCTGGCATGGAGTTTTGAAACCTCAAAGTCCACCCTGTGAGACATATTTCCTCCAATAAGGATGTACCTACTTTAACAATGTTAATCCTTCTCAAAGAGTTCCAGTCTCTGGTAACTAATCATTCAAATATATGAGCTTGCTGGGGGCTAGTCTAATTCAAACCACCACAGTATTATACTGCAAGACCACCTGCCTAGGAGTGGTAGTGTCCCCACATCTATATTTAGTCAAGAAAATGCCCCACATATATAACCCCTGGCAATCTAATGGAGGCATTTTTTTTTTCAATTGAGGTTCCAGATAATTCAAACCAATTGGGCCATTGGCTAAATTTTAAAGTAAACATCAAAAAAGATGGTTACTTTTCATTTGTAAATTTAACATTAAAAACAAACAAACCATGTCTTTGATATGCACAAAACTACTGAAAGTATGCAACTTCACAAGTTTGAGTATAAACATGCTGCCCTCTACCATGTATATAATAAACATATCCAAAAGTTTCTACTTGCCTTCTGTAGTGGTTTGCATGAAAAGACACACATAGGCTCATATGTTTGAATAGTTCAGAAAGTGGAACTATTTGAAAAGAATTTAGAGATGTGGCTTTGATGTAGATGTGTCACTGGGGATGTCTTTGAGGTTTCAAAAGCCAATATCATTCTCAGTTAACTCTCTCTGCCTCATTCTTGTGAATCAAAATGTAACCTCTCAGCTACTGTGCCACCCCTTCCTGCCTGCTCCAATGCTCCCTGCCATGAAAGTTGTGGACTCACACTCTAAATAAGCCCCAAAACAAGTGATTTCCTTTATAAGTTACCTTGGTCATGGTGTCTTATTACAGAAATAGAAAAATTACTAAGACAAAAGTTGGTACCAGGAGTTGGGTAGTGCTGTGACGGCCTTGACCTTTCTGGTTTGTTTTGTTTTGTTTTTCTTTGAAAGAATGTAGAATACTTTTGAAATTTGGATTAGGAAAGCAGTTGAATGTTTTAAGTGGGGCCTAACAGGCCGTCTTATTTGGAGCTTTGAAGACAGTAATGGTGAGAGCAATGTGGACTATGTAGGCATAGCTCAAGAGATTTCAGAGGGGAACAATATTACTCACTAGGCTGGAGATCATACTTATGATATCTTGGCAAATAATGCGGCTGCTTTTTGCCTTTGTCCTATAAGTCTGCCTAGATTGAACTGAATAGTTTTGGGCTAACTTCATTGACAGAGGAGATTTCAGGACAGCATAAAGTTGAATCGGCAGTGTAGTTGCTAGCAGTCACTCTTAAGCTGCTCTACTATGACAAAGAGCAAACAGGACAAAAAGAAATACAAAACATACAGTTTGAAGTGAAAAAGAGCACTAGAAAATTTAATATTTGAAACAAGGCTGTGGGGAAAAATAATGAGAGGCCTGATGTGAAATAGAATAAAGGGAACAGTGCCATCAGTGTAAGACCCCACCTGACAAACCTTCTAATTTATAAAAAAGAAAGTGCCTGAGGAGTTTTCTGTTCTATAGCAAAGGAAAGCTTATGCAACAAGGTAAAGCAACAAAAGAAAGCTTATGCAAATACAATTCAAGGAAGGGGCCAGCCTCCATCCCAAGCAGACAGCTGAACTTGGCAACATTGACCAAGTAGTTTCGACTTTGGAGTCATGAAGGATATATGAGTAAGTTAGTTGTGGAATCTTTCTCTGTGATTAAGGAGAGCCATTAAGGCCAGGTGTTTGGCATGCTAGTACCTATATAGAGGCCATGAGATGCTGTTGTGTGAAAATGAAGCCTGGATTACATTGAAGACCTAGAGCTCTGAGACATCTGCTAAAGAGAGCTGCATACTTGCAGTGGAACCAGCCAAGAGACAGAATTATGAGGCAGTCAGCAAAACTGGAAGGGTGGAGCCATCTAAGCCCTTTGGCATCTGAGTTTGCCCTGCTGAGTTTCAGTCTTGGATTGGTCCAATATTTCCTCAGGATGTGCCAATCCTCCATTTTGGAATGGTAATGTTCTTTGCCATGTTCTGTATATGCTGGAAGTATGAAATTTGCTTTTGATTCTGATTTTACAGGGGGTTACAACTAAGAGATTGCCTTGAATCTCAGGAAAGACATCGACTTTGGACTTTTAAACTGTGTTGAGAATGTGAAAGACCACTCTGGCACCATGTCTGCTGCCTGCTGTCTGCTCCCCTTCATGATGGTCATGGACTCTAAACCTCTGCAGCTGTAAGCCCCAAATAAACTCTGTCTTCTCTAAGTTGCCTTGGTCATGGTGTCTTAGCAATAGAAACATAACTAATAGAGCAAATCAAACAGTGATTTTAAAAATCAAGCATGCTAACACCCTATAACTCAAAGCTTTATTTGTATGCTAAGGAATGGCAATAGTAAAATAATTAAAATCTGCTTTTGTACGTTGTTTCTATAAGAACAGAAATGTTTGCATAGACAGTAAATCTGTTGCAGTTTATAACATACATTTGATTCTGAGTAAGGTGTGTATGGTTTAATTTCTTGGCATTTTGAGGGTGTCTACTTTGGAAACGGGGCCTATTGTATATTCAGAACTAAGGTTAGGATGAAGTCATGTGATACAACATGGGGGAATGATCCCAGAAACACCTTGGATTCTTCATGTAACTAAGTTTGAGTTGATTTTTGGTTATCTCACACATTCTGAAAAATTTCACCCCATATTCAGTGATTTGACCCTACCCACAGATGAAATAACTGAAGTTTAGGAGACTGGCTCTCTTGAGTTGGTCTTGTATCTTTGGTTCTATGACTGAGTTGTGTTATGTCAGGAAGTTATTTCTTCCAGAAGCTCTTGGACTTAGGTAGTAAAAGAACATCTATGTTCTTCCACAAGCATAGGCATTTTCTGTGTCCTTTCTTTTCATGGGAAGTAGGGCCTGGCTCATGGCTTCCCTGGCCCCTGACCTGGCTCATGTGGTTAACCCTTCCCTGACATCCACAGAGCGACTGTGCTCCAGATGCAGATGGTCCATAGGTTTTTTTTTTTTTTTTCCTGGTCATACCATCCATCGCTGCAGTAAACATGACCCGATCAGGAACTGCTGGAACTGCAGGCTAATATGTGGGACTTTTCTTCAAGTCTTATTAACTATTCCCATTCTATATTGATTATAAAGGAGCAGTGTACTTTGTAATGTGTGTGTGTGTGTGTGTGTGTGTGTGTGTGTGTGTGTGTGTGTCTATTTAGAATGGCCTGTTGTGGGTGAAGACTATAGAGTAAAACTAAAAATCTCATTTGCAAACACTTCCTCCTTTTGTTTCTGTGTTCATGGTCACGGTGCAGTGCATCAGGAATATGGTTGTCCTACTATGAATTATTAGCTGGTGTACCCGTGCACCTGAGAGTCACCTTGGGGTAGATGCATTTTGTGGATTACTTGCCCTGAGAGGCATGAATAGTTAGAACCTTTGCTACCTGTTTTGTCCCGTGTGTGGATAGTAAGTTGAGCCTTGATTTATGAGCTTGGATATCTTTAAAGATGAAGAGTCATCCATGATGAACTAGCTCTTTGTCTTTTGTCATATCTTCAGATTATTTGAGGTTGACTTGGAATAAATGACCTCTGAGTGCCAGGACTATTCATTGTTTGGTGACAGACCTCTTGCAAATGATTATCCTTGCAAGACAGGCTAGGACAGTATCTGCAGCTCACCCAGAGTCAAAACTTTTCAACTTCAATGCCCTATAGTCCACTAGACTAGGGGCCTGTGTCTCCATACATCTTGTCCTACTGTAGCCACCCCCAGGTTCCTTCTAGACGGCAATGAAACATCTCCACTGCCAGGACTGTAGGCTTTGATAGCTATAGGAAATGCTAGGATTTCATTATCCAGAAGTCCAGTTACAGAGCTCACAATATATACTTCTAATGTGGCATGGCAAAGATGCTGGTAATTATGGACTATATTTCCGAAATTTCGAGATGTAATCTTGGGTCAAGAGGAATGTAGTAAATCTATGTGCAAAGTTGAAAATAAGGATGGCAGAGCCTATTAGGAAGAGTACACATGACAGAGGGCTTCTGTACTGTGAGAACGTAAGCATGGAGAAAGCCATGGATTCTTCATGTGGAGGGTCAAGCTCATGTGTCTTCTGGGGAGTGAGTGGCTCTGGGGCTAGGAGTTGTGGGGTACTCACTATCACTCTGGTAGGTCTTTGGTTTTTCAGAAAGAATTGAATATCTAAGTTTTTATGTTGTTTATCTTAAAACTACTGTGGGATAAATAAAACAAACCCACAGGTGGATAGTTGCAGATCATCATTCCAATTCAATTGCCAGTGAAGTCTGTGAAGCAAGCCAGTAAGCAACAGCTGAGTATGGATGGAATAATGCATATGCTTAGTTCTGTGTGTGTGTGTGTGTGTGTGTGTCTTTATTTTACTTCTCTGTAAAGGTGTTCTCCTGCTGTTTCTCAAGGTTATGTGATGTTGTACTGGTTGGTTGTGGGTGTCAACTTGACACAAGCTAAAGTCATTAGAGAGGATGGTGCCTCAGTTGAGGAAAGGCGTCCATGAGATCTAGCTGCAAGGTGTTTTCTTAATTTGTGATTGATGGGGGAGGGCTCAGCCCATTGTGGGTGGTACCATCCCTGGGATGGTGGTCCTGCATTCTATAAGAAAGCAGACTGAGCAAGCCAGGTGAAGTAAGCCAGTAAGCAGCACTCCTCCATGACTTCTATATCAGTTCCTGCCTCCAGGTTCCTGCCCTGTTTGAGTTCCTGTCCTGACTTCCTTCAATAATGAACAGCAATATGGAAGTGTAAGCCAAATAAATCCTTTCCTCCCTGATTTTATTTTTGGTCATAGCATTTCATAGCAGCAATAGAGACCCTAACTAAGACATTTGATTCTATAATTTGCCAGGAGTTGGGAAGATATATTGGTTTACAGAAGGTTAAATTTAAAGATCTCTATTCATTAATGTTAGAGAAGTATGAGGTTTCATTATAAAATGTGATAAAATGAACCTAAGAAGGCTAGGTATTTCCTAGCCTTGTTTTGTGTTGTTAGGAAACCTCAGAGGTCACTGGAGCCAGCTTGCTGCTTCTCATGGCTGGCCAATATTGTGGTGAGAGGCAGACTTAGTCTTGCCAAGATCCTGTGTGTGTGGCATGCCTGGAGTCTCTACCATAGTTCCCCAGACTCAGTGGAGGTAAGGTAGTGTTAAGACTGGATATGAGCAGGTGATGTGTGAGAACAGTGGAATCAAAACTCAATTCTCCACCACTTCCAAGAACTTTTGACTCTTGAGGTTTTATAGCTCACCTGGGGCCACTAAAATCCAGGTCAGAGGGATATGATATGTCTGGCAGTCTGCCAGGTAGGACAGGCAGGGTGATGTGGGTCAGATGTGATGCCTCTTCATTCATTTGCAAATCAAAGACTGCCCTTCTCCTGAGTCCCAGAAGCACTCAGAGCAGAGTAGGGAATCCTGTGTTCCTGGAGGAGCCACCTATGACAGTAAAAAATCAAGGTGCAGGCCTTTACACCATGGACTCTGTGTAAGCCCAGGTCTTCACACCA
>CAJQZJ010000594.1:183931-255844 GCA_907164525.1 Lophiomys imhausi
CACACACACACACACACACACACACACACACACACACACACACACACGTATTATCAGTTACTTTTCCCCCATTTAGTTTAGCTGGAATAAGAAGCATACATTATTAGACATTATGAGAATGGCAGTTAAGCCACCATGAGATGCTATCAGAGTGCGAGGTGGTTAATATCAGAAGGACAGATGATAAGAGTTGCATATGGAGAACCTTGAGCTCTGTTGTATTTTTAGTATGAATATAAATTGATGTAACTGCTACGTAGAACAGAGACATTTTCTCAGAAGTGCATGCCAGTAAACTGTGTAGTGATGAGTACCTCTATTCTCAAATATCCAGGAATCTTTGACCCAGTAGGGTCACCTCAGCTCAGAAAGTTCCAGCTCTTATCTCCTTAAAAAAAAATCACTGAAAAGTTATATATGGTGTGTCTTGTTGCCTAGGAATTCTATTCCTAGGCATCTACCCAAGATATAAGGACATGCATGCAAATGGTTGTTGAGTTACCAGGGAAACTGAGGTTTCCTTTTTTGGGTTCTTAGTCTTAATCAGAAAATAATTTTAAAATGGACTCAGGAGGAGGCATAAGGACATTTTTTTTCGAATATGAGAACAAACAACAGAGAGGGCAAGCTGCAGTCCTTGCTGGCTCCTTGGAATATGCAGATGGAGCAGATGGAGAAAGAAGGCCATGACTATTGCAGTAGAGCTTTGCAAACTGTAGTGGAGGGGTGAGGTCTTAGAGATTCAGGGAGTGAATGAGAAAGCCCAGGAAATGTCATGGAACACATACTCAGCCTTTGGTCAGTATCCAAAAAAAAAAGATTAAAAAAAGGAAGGAAAAGAAAAAGTTACACTTACTTCTCTAAGTTAGGATGCAAGAAAGTGGGTAGGCCATATGGCAGAGGCTCCACAGTGCTATATGGTAGAGACTCTGCAGACAGCTGCATCAAGAAGGCTCTTTTAGGAAGGACAAGTACATTCTCACATGTGAGGGTGGTTGATCCTTTCCTTTCCTGAGCATGTCTTCAGGTGACTCAGAAGTCCTGAAGGATAGGTGGTATGTTGAGATATATGTTACATTATTTTTTTTCTTCAGATAGGGACTTTCCACATAGCCTGACTGGAACTCACTGTGTAGACCAGGCTGACCTCAAACTCAAAGAAATCTGCCTGCCCCTGAGATTAAAGGCATTTGCCACCACACTCACATATGGGTATTTTGGCTGCATTGTATGTCTGCACCACATGTGAGTGGTACCTATGGAGGCCAGAAGAAAGTGTGAATTCCCTAGGAACTAGAGTTAACAGTTGAGTGTGGTTGCCATGTGGTTGCTGGGATCTGAACCCTGTCCTTTGGAAGATCACCTAGTGATCTTAACCAATGAGCCATCTATCTAGCCATTGGATGGACTCTTAAAAGGAGAGAGCAGTGCGCCCAGGGCAAGAGGCTGAATTTAGATTCTATTGATTTTTGCCCTACTGAAAAGGTCACCTTTTTACATGGTAATACAAATTCTAAGGATTGGCCAATCTAGTGTTTACTTTTGTAGTGCTACCAGGGAAATGGGATTTAGTGACCAAGCTACAGTAACTTTCTCCCTTCTCAAGAAGTAACCCTAAAACCATGTAGGAATCAGAGCAGGGAGTATAGCCCCCAAGCACTTTTGGCATTTCTGGTTTCCTATCGGTGTAAACCTATGATATTTCCTGTTTCTGTCCAAGGACAAGAGTCAACACTGCTGTCTTTCATCTACCTGCCCCGTTTCTATTGCCTGTCATCAGTTGCAGCAGCATACATATTAGCCTATACATAGGACAACATACATGTCTAACAACTAGTGAATGGTGTTCTCAGTGTGAGACACAAGCACTAAAGTGAATGGAGTGCAGTAACACAGACAGGATCCAGACAGAAAATGTAACTTTACAAAAGGGAGGCATGCAGAGCTCTGTGAGTGAGAGGCCAGCCTGGTCTACGTAGTGAGTTCCAGGACAGATGGGGTTATGTAGAGTCCCTGTCCAAGAAAAGATTTTACTTCATTGAATCTTGTGGAAAAGGGAAGACTGTAGAATAGAAAGGTGGAAAGTTCTGCTTTAAAATGAGCTAGGAGATGGAGTTGATTGTAGAACTCTGGGGACAGAAAGATGTGGTGTCAAACTCTAGTGGAATGAATAGAGTACAGGTTTACATTCCCCATAGTTCACCTCTGGGTGGTATATAAACTAAACCTCAATAAATTGAGCTGGAACTTAGTTTAACCCAACTCTCTCCTGAATTTTGTCTTAAAATTGTGTTTTAAAAATTATTAAAAGATTTTCAAAATCTGAATTCTTAACTCAAAATATTATATCTTCATAGGTTGCCATTCTACTTCCTCAAGCCTTTGTGGTTTTTTTTTTTTCTCAACTGGCACTATCCCCCTTGGTGGTATTGTAAGTTCCAGATTGGATTCCTCTGAAGGTTCCTTATTCTGATCTAAAGAATCATCTAAGCTCTGTTCTATGGCCTGTAACCTAGGATCTAATTTCTCAGTCTTTTCTTTCTCAAAGTTTGCCCTATTCTGATCTCTCCAAAAGAGGATATACAAAACTGTAATCATTACTGAAACAACTATTCCTATGCTGATAAGCAAAATAAAATTATATGGAATCCAGATTCATAGTGTGATTGTGTTTCTCTCTATTTTTAACACAAAATATTTTTCTTTTTCAGTCTCTCATTCTTCCTTCAGAGACTTTCTCCTTATGACTTCCTTTTTTTCTTTAGCATTTAGCATAATTTAGAGGCTCATGTCTGGGCTTGGATTTCTTCTCTGTGTTGTCTCAGTCTGTTTGTCTGGCTTCTCTTCCTTTGCTGTCTGTTGCCCTGCCCCTGTCTTTGTTCAGGCTAGCATGTGTCTATGGAGGCTATCTCTGCCCTCTCAGGTCAGTCTAGAAGGCTGCCCCACTGGTTCCACCTTCTGCTGCTCCTGGCCAGGCCTCTCCAAGCTGCCATGCTTCTGGCCTTCCCCTGCAGTCACAGGCTGGTAGCTGTGTCTGTCTGCCCCAGCTCTGGATAGAAGGTGCTGGGCCAAGGGCAGGTTGGCATGCATTCCCACTCACTATCTGTTATTAGCAAGGGCTTAAAAAAATAAATAAAAAGCCATGTTCCACACTGCCTTTCTGCAACTTCCTTCTCCTTTCTGGCTCTTTGTCTAGAAAACTGTCTTCCCAGCCAATTTTCCCAGGTTCATTTCAAACACTGTTCTGGGAAGCTTTTCACCTGCTGGGGCTCCTAAGTCTCCAGTCTGCTTTCACTCTCTCTCTAAAAAGATCAGGCCTCCTGTCCATCTAGCATACCATTATCTGACTTTTCCCTACCTTTCACCGGAGACTTCTCAGACTGTAATCTTAGATAATATGCCTGTCACCTTGGACACCATATGTTATTACGTGTTTTGTGTAACTTCATGTTTTTCCACCCTTGCCCCAGCTCCCAGAATAATGACTCTGAGATTTTATTGTATTTACAAAAGCCTAGTTCAGTATAGCTAGGCAGTCCTCTGACAAGCATGTAACTTAATTATCCCATCAATTTTAATCTAAGTTCCGCCACATGGATAATTATTGTTCCTCTGCTTCGTGCATCTGTCCTCGTCAGACAGAGTTCCTGGGGCAAGTTATCCATGCCTGACTCTATCCTGGAATCCACTCTTTCTATAGAACTCCCACCTCCAATTTCCTGTTTCTTGTCTCAGCTATAGGCCAGTTAACTTTTCATTGACAAGTGAAGCTTCCCTACAGACACAGAGATTCCATCTTATAGACATACCTTTCACTGAAAATTCTGCAAGGGTGATGAACTAATTAGAACTTGGGTGATTGGACTGTGGCAGGTCCATAATCTAATCACAGTTTATCTTGAGTTATCTTTAGCCCCTTTGTGGCCATTCTTCATTCACTTCTGTGTCTGACGTACCATCCTCATGACTAACAGGTAAAACTGTAATAGACCGCTAGCTCCCACCAACCAGCAGGTGAAGAGTGTATCACATATTGTCTGGGTTCAGTAGATGAGTTTTCCTGCTTTGATTTATATAACATTTCTACAGGTTTTGTTTTTTAAGTCTTGATTTATGACTTTCTTTTCTCTTTGTTTATAAAAGCTTCATGAACTTTTTACTACACTGAAACTTGGAATTTGTGATAATATAAATCTGTGTTCCTAGACCATGGTTACTCATATTTGATTCCAAAATAAACTATTTCTGATCTCATTTAATGTGAGAGTTATGTTTTCTTGTTGGCATTTCCCATATTATTTTGTTTCTCTTTCAATGTGTAAGAAAAGTACACAATTCTGGAAATACTATTTTATTGGCTTTCTTAGCAGAATATTCCTATGTTGTTCTGTCTACAGTATAAAGAAGGTGCATGCCTACTACTATTTCCTTTGGGCATATGATAACTTTGATCTCTAAATTATATTGAAAGTATAATATGAAATTTTGTGTCTTACATTATAAAATTTCTGAATTTTATTTTGGAAATTTGGCTTGTTGGTGTTTTTAAAAATATTATTATTAGTTCTTTGATAATTTTGCACAATGGAGTTTTATCTCATTCATCCCTTGCCAAATCTTCTCAGGCTCATCCCATCTTTTCCAAAGTTTCAGAACTCACTTTTCTAAAGCCTATCAAATATATTTTTTGTTGCCCATATACTCTTGGATGTGTGACCTTTTACTGGAGCAGGTTGACCTACCAGGGGATACACCTTTAAGAAAAATAATTCTCCCTCTCCCAGGACCTATCAGTTGCCAGCAGATCCTTAGCTACAGGTGGTACTTTGTCCCCTCTCTGCTGTGAGTTCATTTGTACAAATGCCCTGTTGTGTCTGTAGGACACTGTTTCCTTGTAGTTATTCATTGCTTCTGGCTCTATGTTTTGTTTTGGTTATTTGTTTTGGTTTTTGAGATAGGGTTTCTCTGTGGCTCTCCTGGAACTTACTCTATAGACCAGAATAACCTTGAACTCTGAGATCTGCCTGCCTTTGCCTTCCAGAGTGCTGGGATTAAAGGCATGTACCACCACTGCCAGCTGGTTGATCAATCTGTCTGTCTGTCTGTCATCTCTTTATTTTGCTTCTGGCTCTTACAGTCTTTCTACCTCTCTTTTCTGCAGTGATCCCTGAGCCTTGGGAGGAGGGACTGAGGTAAAGATGTCCCATTTAGCACTGAGTACTCTTGGTCTCTTACTACCTGCATATTGACTAGTTGTGGGTCTCTATTTTAGTCACTAAAATGAAACTTCTCAGATGAGGGTTAAGAGAGGCACTAATCTATGGGCATAGCAGTATATCATCAGGAGTGGTTTGCTTCTATACCCATTTAGCAGAGTAATGATAATAGGTTCTCCTTAGGGCCTATGACCTGTCTAGCCACAGGTTCTTGGCCTTGTTTATGATGCCAGATAGGGGTTTTAACATATGGAGTGGGCCTTAAATCCAATCAGAAAGTGGGTTGGTTACTCACAGGACATTCATACCCCTGTTGCACTAGTGTACATGTCTTGCCATACTGATTATTATTGGACCTGTCAGAGTTCACAGCTGGGTAAAATTGATGGTAGGCATGGATAGCACCTTCCAGCACTATGAAAACTAGCCAGTAGGGATGAAGCTTCCAGGTCTATACCTTGATTTCTTCATGTTCTCTGACTCAAGTATATGGAGTCCTCAATCATGTCTTACACATTCTGGAGGATAAGTTAGATAGTGGCAATAGCCTGTAATGTTAGGGGGCATATGGGACTCCACAGACTAACAACTAAAATAATGGTAACCCATGGCCAAGTTATTTTGAAATTTTCCTAAATGGTCATACTTTCCCCAAAGCACAGTAATCAGCATTGTAAGACTAAAGTAATTTGTTTTCCTAGATTCCTGTTAGTGCATCTGCAGACCCCTAATAATGATTGGCCACAATTCTTTGGTTACTTCCAGAAATGGCCATTCTTGGGCCGGAAAAGGAAGTTTTTTTGGTTTGTAGCTCCTCTCCCTCCCCCTTGACAACTATCTCTAGTCTGTAAGAGGGCAGTGTTTGCTCTCCTTTCCAGATCTGAAGTCCTCCTGGGTTCTCTCTGAACCTGTTCTGTTGATGAAGCTGCTCATTTTCTCGTGTCTCTCCTGCTGCCAACATCAATTGTTTAGTGACATTACTCTCTCTGTGTTATACAGATATTTTCTTATCAATTGTTTAATGACATTACTCTCTCTGTGTTATACAGATATTTTCTTATCAGTTTTACTCTCTCTGTGTTATACAGATATTTTCTTATCAATTGTTTAATGATATTACTCTCTCTGTGTTATACAGATATTTTCTTATCAATTGTTTAATGACATCACTCTCTCTGTGTTATACAGATATTTTATTTTGTTTGACTTTTAATTCTGGTGATTGAACAATTTTATGTACAGGAGATAAGGATTTTTATTTAATTGAGTTCAGATTGCAACATCTGCTATCACGCAGCTCTTTACGTAAAACCCAAAAGCAAGCAGAGAAATGTACTCACAAAGATATGAGCACTCACAAAATTTCTCCAGGGATATATAGTTAGGACTAACTTGTGTCTTAAAGTATGTGTTTTCCCAATGTCTTTAAGAGATTGTTGAATTTAAGAAATATTGCTTGTAAGAAGTCACTAAGGTCTCTAAAGAGCAATTAGTCCTAGGAAACAGCACGTTTGAACGCTCCTGTCAGAACTTCCTTCAGTTCCCTGAGGGCTTACTCCTCAGTCTTGTTTTAAGGACATTCTCTCTTTTCAGCAGCACCTCCTCGATATTTTTAAAGGTTAGAGGATGAGGCGTCTTACAAACAATATATCTTAAGGGGGGGGGGACCATGATACTTTGTAGAAGTAATTAAATTATTTACCAGTATTTATATTATATTTAATTGGTCGGCAGTGTTAATCCTTTACCCACCATTATAAATAACCACACAGATACTTGATGGATTTTGACAAGCCTGAATTGAGCAGTCTTGGCCCATCTAAGCTAGCTCATTCTATTCCCCAAATAAAACTGCAATATATACATACATCCCTTGGACTGTTATCCTCCACACTATGCCAATGTTCTAGGCCACATGGAATGAGGTTCTTCCATTTACCTCATTGAGTGTGTTCTCCTTCCCCCCTTGACTTCTCTTCTACCCAAGATCCTCTCTGTCTGCCCCAGAAGCCTGCAAACCTTTGCCTCACCTACCTTTCTGTCTGCTCAATCACAGACCTTGGCATTTTATTAAAGCCAGTCAGAGACAATGATTAGAAATCAAGATAACACAGCATTACTTGATGTACAGAAACCAGGGCTCTGGAAGCAGGTTAATTAACATTTAGAATACATAACATCACCCCATCAAAACTTAGAATCTTTAACAGTGCTATAGAAAAAACAGTTAGCAATTAATACAATACTGGCAAATAATGATTAGGGAGTTAGCACTGTCTAGCACTTAAAGACAGGAGAAAGGACATTGACTCTGGAGTACTCCTAAGTAGGACACAGGGTCTTGCTCAATGTAGGGCAGCAGAGAGAGAACTGGAGATACCCTGGGTCTAGTCATGAATGGTGCTGAGCCCCAAGGAAATGGGAATGGTCTGGGAGGATGAGCTGAGATGTGCAGGAGTGATCAGATTAGGTGTACCCTGGAAAGACTAGAATGGAGGTGGGGAAGGAAGGCATGGGGAGCCTACCTGTTTTCCAGCCAGATGTGATGCTTATGGAGTCCCTGTAAGGTCATTAGAGAGTCAGAGGAATGCAGATGGCTTGGGAGGAATGGCTAAGGAGGGCATCAAGAAAGAACTAGGAGGACCCTGTGTCAGTGCCACTTGGTAGCCCAGCCCCAAGGGAATGGAATTGGGTAGCAGGAGGGGCTGAGGCAAGTAGTGGTGGCAACCCTCTCCTTTCTTGCATCTAAGAACACCTGGTCTGGAGCTCATGTGTGCTGCCAAGGAACCTTCACTTGTACTGTCCAACAGACAAGGGTCCACCACTGTAGAGTGAATGGTTCGAATGTGGCTTTTATGATACTGTGAAACATAAGATCTAGAAATAGTGACAGTGTAGGAAAGTTTCTGTCGAAAAGAAAAGTTTTGGGGAAACAGTTAGCTCCTAGTGTGTTTGTTTCTTTCATTATTTACTATTCTGAAGTATCATGCATTGTAAAAGTGGGTTTGGGTGTATCTCAGTATTTAGGGTGCTTGCCTAGCATACACAGGACCCCAGATTTTATCCAAAGCATGCTCCCCTAAGAATTGTCTTTCATTTACCCTTTTAAGGAAATGTTTGTACTTAGGGTATTTAGAGGTTAGAAAAGTAGGAAAATAGTTGCTTTTGTTTTCCTCTCTTTAAAACTGCTTTGAAGAATTAGAACAGCTACAAAAAAGGAAGCAGATGGAACTCACCCTGTCATTTGCTGATTGCTTCATCTGCCTTTTGGGCTTTCCTCCAGTGCCATGCTTTCCTTGTTGTACAAGTCACTCACTGACAAAGTTTCTTTTTCTTCTTTCATTTCTAGTACACAGAGGCCAAAAAACATTGCTGGTATTTTGAAGGACTCTATCCCACATACTATATGTAAGTACTGTGCTTTCCTGCAGACTTGGCTGTGGTCATTTTTTTTCTCTGGGAGTCCTTTCTTTAATAGGTATAGAATTGCATTATTGGATAGGAAAGCTCAGGTGTAGCCACGCCTCCTCCCTCTACCCCTTACCTCCCACCCCCACTCCCATCCATAAGACCTTATGCCTACTTTTGCTCATGAACAGCAGGTCACCTCATCAAAGCTGTTCAGCCTGGTCAGAGGAGTTACTTTAAGGATATTAAATGCTCCATGCTCTGTTATATTACGCAGTTAGTTCCTATAGGATTGGCGAAAATCAGGAAGGTGTCTGTGGAAGGCAGAAATTATGTTGGTTTATATAAATTTATAATGCACACACTCATATATATGTATATGTATATATATGTTTTCTAGACAAAGAGAACAAAGATATGAGGAGTAGACTTATGAACTTGAGCTTGAGAAGAAAGGGACTTACTTGGGTTCCTGTGCTTTGTGTGTGTGTGTGTGTGTGTGTGTGTGTGTGTGTGTGTGTGTGTGTTTGCGTGAGAGATAGAGATTCGGATTTTATAATGGTTATCTCCCTCCAAGGTAAAGGTAAATATTGTCATGACCTCGCATGTTTCTTGGCCCAAAGTGGGTTGTACTTCATCCTGTTAACCAGTCAGGCTCACTTTAATTAAAGCATTGTTAGTTCTTTCTCTGTTTTATAGTGTCTTTTTACTTTTGTCTGGTGCTAGTTAATAACCATATAGAGCCACTGGCCCTTTTAAGCTAGTAGCTGATAACTTAAAATAGTATTTTTAATTGTGTTTTCAAGTTCCACGGGGTTTCAGGTAGAATAAACCAAAAAAATGTCCCCAAAGCCTTGTTATTTTAGTGTTAAATTTTGTCATATGTGAGGATTTTGAGATATACACATGAATCATTACAGCAGAAACATTGCATTATGTAAGGTATTTGGACATGTGAAGTAATTGAACAGGAAATATATAATATACTCTCTTTATCATGAGTTTTGTAATCCTTAGAACATAAGGATCTTTGTTTGCTAGTGTGGGTAGGAGGCCCCTGCAAGTGAGCAGTCTCAAGCTACAATCATTGTGGAGAAGAAAGCTGCAGTAACTAGTTTTTGTGCACACTGGTTAGTAGTTTGGGAAAACTGATACTTGGGCAGAGGATGTCCTTGACTTTCTGAACCTGACCTGGGGGAAGAGTTTGCCAGTCCCCTGGGTCCGAGCTCATGCCAGAGGTACACACTTAGTCAGAACTTCGTAAGGTCACTACTTCACTCGCTCCCTGTAGGCTATGGATCTGAGCAAAGAATTCTCAAAAGAAGAAATAAAAATGTCCAAAATTACCTTTTAAAAGTTTTCAAAATTCTTAGCAATTAAGAAATAGTGACTTAAAACTTGGAAATTTTATCTCACCCCAGTCGAAATGGCTGGGGTAATAAAGAAATAACGACAACAAATGCTTTATTCACCTTTATTCACCCTTAATGAGATAGGAGACTGGTATACCCACTGTGGAAAGTTGTGTGGAAAATCCTCCACAATACATGTACCATGTGACCCAGCTGTACCACTGCTTAGCTTATGCACAAAGGACTTAACACCTTTTTCTCCCCTGTTTTTTTTTTTTTTTTACTGTTTATTTATTACTTCAAGTTGCATCTCCATCACAGTCCCCTCTCTTCACCACTCCTGGTCCGTGCCCCACCTTCACCCTCCTCTCCCACCTATCCTGCCCCTATGTATCAGCCCTCCTCAGTTCAACAGTCATATGAAGGCTAAGAACTTCCACTTGCACTGGGGGCCTATATGGTAACTCCATGAGGACAACCTCAAGACCCAGCCATACCACTTCTGGGCATACATCCAAATAATTCCTCACCAAACCACAAGGACATCTCCTCATCTATGTTCATAGCAGCTTTATTTGTAATAGCTAGAAACTGGAAACAACCTAGATGTCCCTCAACCAAAGAATGAATAAAAAAACTGTGGTACATCTACACAATGGAATACTACTCAGCCATCAGAAACAAGGAAATCATGCAGTTTGCAGCCAAATGGGTGGAACTAGAAAAACTCATCCTGAGTGAACTAACCCAGACTCAGAAAGATGCACATGGCATCTATTCAATTATAATTGGATTTTAGCCATGTAGTACAGGACTTAACATCTTATTCCACAGATACTTGCTCAGCCATGTTCATTGCTGTTCTGTAAACTATAGCTAGGAAATGGAAACAACCTAAATGTCTGTCAACTTAAGAATGCCTAGTGAAAGCCGGGCGTGGTGGTGCACACCTTTAATCCCAACACTTGGGAGGCAGAGGCAGGCAGATCTCTATGAGTTTGAGGCCAGCCTGGTGTACAAAGCAAGTCCAGGACAGCCAGAGATACACAGAGAAACCCTGTCTCGAAAAACCAAAAAAAAAAAAAAAAAAGAATGCCTAGTGAAAATTTGGTACATACATACAGTGGAATATTATTCAGCTGGAAAGAAATATGAAATTTGCAGGTGGAACTATATATGGATAGAACTATATACTGAGTATGGTAACCCAGCCCCAGAAAGACAAATATTCTCTATTATTTGTGGTTCCTAGCTCAGAATCTTCAGATGTAAGTATATAACCTTTAATGACTGTAGAAACTAGGAAAGTAAAAAGAAACTATTTGTGGTTGCTTTAGGGAAGTAAATAGGAAGACATAGGTGCTATCAAGTGAAAAAAATTGTAAGAGAATGGGGGAGGGTTTTAACTGGGGTTTGAGAGAGGCCAATAATGAGAGAGAGGGAGAGAACTAAGCATTTTTTAAAATCCAGGAAGCATATTATTTCATGTTTGCATAAAATTACATATATATCAATGTATTTGTATATACACATTTATTGTTTGAATTAAATTATGCCACTTAAGGTGATAATGCTCACCACCAGGAGCCATAGACTATCAACAAAATCCCCATAAGAAGCATGAAAAACCCCTTTCCACTTTGTTGATCAAGGGAGTCCACGAGACTCTGAAAACAATATAGGGTATTTCCTTTGATTGCTTCCTGGAATTTAAAGGTAAGACTCTATTACTGGAGACACCTCACAATTCAGACACAAGACCTGGAGGTTTCAAGCTGAATCTTACTTGGCTGAAGACTACCTTTCGTAATACTAGATGATGATATGCAACCTGCAATGGAAGGAAAGTAGTTAATAGTCCTACCCAACTGTGAAGCCCAGAAGGACATCAATGAGAGCAGCATGGCATCATACCCCTAAAGGTGTAATAGTGCTACTCATATACAGGTGGTAACACACAGCTATCTAATTGGACTTAATGTCTCCTAAATAGGAGGCAGCTCATGCCTGTTACTGTAAAGCTAGCTATCTATGGCTAGTAGGGCCATGGAATGTGGAGGACAAGTCACTAATACCCCTTCCTAAACTAATGTACATTCTATCTGCTTTCTAAATACTTATCCTTATACATAAAGACAGTAGAACCCTTACCCCTCATCAAAGAAGTTTCTTTTTGCAGCAGATGGAGTCCATTACAGAAATCTACAACTGGTCAAATTGAGAAATCAGCTAGCTGGTATGCCCAGCCTCAACTGATACATCTAAAAACAGCCCATACTCCTAAGGTTCAAGGAATAAGGAGGAAGAAGGGGAAGAAAGATAGTAAGTGTCAGAGTACCAGAATTTCTTTTGGGAGATTGTGTCTTTATGTATAACAGGGTGCCTATACCTAAGCAATATAGTTGCCTAAACAAGACCTGTATAATGAAACCTGCATGCTGACATGGATGAGGGAAACCTCAAAAGGCCCCACTCTAGATGAAGAGCTACAGGCAATTAATGACTACTGAGAGAGAGAGAAGCAGTCTTTGCCAATGATGAGCCTTCCAATTTGTTATCTAAAGCCAAGTGGTTATCTCTAAAGATGTATACAGAGGAGCAGTACTAAATGGACTCAGCAAGTTGTATTTTTATATTTAGCATATTTATATAAACATCATAAATTAATATTATATTTAATTATTAACATTAAATTCATATGAGTATCATATTTCTGTATTTATATATTAGCTCATATATACATATATATGAATTTAGGAGGGAATGTGAGGGAGCATGGCAGGAGTTGAAGGGATGAGAAGGGAATTGTTGTAAGTACAGTACACATAAATGAAATTTACAATTTCTGGAAAATTATTCCAAAGTGAGAAATTGAGCACCTGAGTTATATGTTAATGATTAACTGAGTCAGCAATAATGCATCAGTGTTGCATTAAGGAAGGAAATCAAAACAGTTCCACTTGAAGCCATTTAACAAGTGTAAGTTCAGATTTGAATTCTCTCCTTCATGGTCCCTATGTCTTCCATACACCATATGTTGTATGAATCTAAATCTGTGCTTTCCTGTGTGTCTTCTGTGTATATATGTATCTGTCGCTAACAAAGGGCTTTACTCTGCTTATTGAACAGCACAGAAAGCATCACATGAGGAAGAAGTGGGAAACTTTACAGAAATCTTTAATAGAGCTTTTTACAAGAGATTAAACTGTTGGCTCCAACAGATCCTAACCGATCAGATAACAAACATTATTGATTATCAAGCAGTAACGTTAAATGGAAGCTTTCAACTTTTATGGCTGATTTGAGGAAATTGCTTTCAACAAGTGACACACATGTGTCCTAATGGGTTAGGGTCATGGAAGAGTACATATTTTAAGATTGTAGCTATGCCTTAGCTTAAGTTGTAGAAGTTTATTATGTGGGGAAATCCAAGACAAATAAGGTTGGTTGTTACCATGTTCTTAAAGGCAAATTATTTTGCCTACACAGTAGATTCGTCTTGGATCTTAAGTGACTTCAAGGTGTATTATTACTTTCTCTGTGAAGTTCTGCAAAAGTTCCAGTCTCATAGAACGTAAGAGTTATTTTTTTAATGTTACATTGCCATGATTGAGAAAAAGTGATAGTTTAAGAAAAGTGAGAGAAATTTCTGAGGATGAGAGAGTGAGTTTCAAAGGGAGGAAAAAAGCCATTGTATTCCATTGTCTAAGGGATGTTTATGGCCATGGGAGAAAGAGGAGAACGGCTGATGTAATCTGTATTGAAACTGATAAATTCTCTGGGGTATTATGAGCTAAACTAATGGATCATCTCAGGATTTATGCCTGTTCCCCTGGCCCAGGCAGGAAAATGATCATGCACTGTTTATGTACTGCCAATATTCCTCAAGAAGCCTTTTAAGTGCTCCTCTTAAAAGTTTGTCCCCTGCCTAGCTAGTGATTGAGTCTGGTTTGTTAATTATAGGATTTATAGTATTTATGATATTTTCCGTCAGTATAGAAATAAAAGTATAATTTCTTCAACTAAATGCCAGAAACCACCTTAAATACAAGCAATTTGGGCTTATGCACATTTAATAAGCTGGCTTCTGGTGATAAATAGATCTCCAAAGAAAGGTCTGGCAGGCAGTTGTCTCTCCTTAAAGCCACCCCATTTGCCTTTGACCTTGGATATGTGGATCAGATGAAAGTTAAATGACCATCATAGTATGACTGTATGTCTCAATGGACAAGCACACTCATTCTCATAGGCAAACCAAGCAGACAGCGAAGGAAGGTTCTAACCTACAATCAACTAATGTTGATAGAAAACGAATCAGAAATTGACCCTCAATCTGACTTGATAGCAAGATAGATAAAAGCTCTGATGCCTAGTATCTGTAGAGACGGAAATTATATTTAAAGTATACATTGTTAAGTATGCACAGATGTATACAATATTAAAATGATCAGAATGTCTGCTCCATTGAACATAGTGAGGATTTTATGCACCAACAATCATCTCCAAACTCACTAAATTATATAAATCAAACATGCAGCTGTTTGTATATGAGTTAGACCCTGATGCCTTCTCTTAACCGATGAGGAAAACAGAGCAGCTTTTCCCATCTACATGGACTATGAGATCAGGTCATCTGACCTCAGTCCTGACGGTAGTAGGGTCGTCTGAGGAATGGTCCTAAACAAGAGCTGCTGGTGCTGAGAACCACTGCTTCCTAGATTGTTCCCCACAAAGCTACATGAGTGGAAACAGTAGGAGACCCACTGGATCACCTCTTCCCTGTGTGAGTTATACCTACAAGTAAAGGGTTCTGCATGAGTGGGATTTACACCACCTCCTTCAAAAGGAAGAACTTTCCTAGGGTAGGGGAACATCTTATATTTTTGGTTGTGAGCCTAGCCTTTAACGGCTGAGCCATCTCTCCAGCCCAAGGGGAACATCTTAAAAGAAAGGCTGGAGGTGTATTCCATCAGATTGTACTACAGAGAGGCTGTAAATAATAAGTTGTATCATACATGAAAAATCTTGTTATAGGAAGACAAAATTGGTGGTAAATGGTAGACTTTGGAAAGATGTGTGTGCATAACATCAGTATGCCTCTCCAAAGAAACAGTGTTTGAGGGATATGGTGGGGAAATGTCACATTGGCCACATATGACCTTGCTTTGGGGAAAGATCAGTAATAACCTGGACACTTGTATGATCAGGAAGCAGCAGCTCACTAAACTGAGAATTGTAGAAGGATGTGTGTGAAAGATTGTCCCGAACAATCACCAGAATGTCAGGAACCCCTGTGACTCCTTCAGCAGATTATTAAACAAATGTTTGTGATTATTTGGAATCCTTCTATTGTCCGGCTATATTGCTCTTGTTTTCTTCAGGAGACTATGAGACCAGCATATCTATGACATGACATGATTATATTTGGTAATGTCTCTCAATATTTCTGTTAGGCCAGTTAGTAAGTTTATAACTGGTGTGTGAATAACCCTACCTGTTATTTGGTTAGTAAATAGAAATTATGGTTATTATAATCTCAGTCTATAGTAAAATTCACCTTTGGCTCCATCATAGTTTTATTATTGATTTCAATGAAAATATAGAAGGTATACTGTTACAATCATTTACAGGTTTTAGGAAGAGGAACTCAGTTTCTGTGTCTGTTTTCTTTTCCTCCCCTCCCTAATTTCCAGATTGAAATACAATTCATATGCGAATGAAGTTTATTTTCCTGTTTATTTTATCAAAATGCGAAATCTGACCTCTATCTAGCTGTGAGCTTTGCATGATGCCTTTCTCTTGGTTTCATGCCTTGTTCTCTGCCTGCCCGTGCCCCTGTACTCCCTGGTGATACCTTATCAGCTAACCTGATACCATTCACTCTGCCCTCTATTTTCCTTTGCGTTGCCAGACACTCTCTTAGACTTTAGGAAGGTACAGATTTTGGATTCTAGCTTGAGATCTTAGGAAGATATTGCTGTTTTCAGGCCCAAGTGTGACTCTAGAATCATGGGACATTGCCATGGTGCTAAGGAAACTGCCCTTGAGTCACAGTAAGGAAGAGGAACAAAAAACAAAACCAGCTACATAGTATTTAGTATTCCTGGGTCCTAACAAAATGTATCCCACATTCATCAGATAAATACTCAAATCTGAAGAAACAATGGAGTCCTTGAGTGACAGAATGAGGGTCTAAAAACAGGGCAAAACAATGGCCTGTAGAGGAATTTTAATTCAGAATATGGCTGCTCTAGCAAAAGGTCACATCCAAAGAACTTCTAGGACTGTATAATCCAGCTGGAATACAAGCACACCTCTAATCCCTGGAGACAGAGGCAAGTAGATCTCTGAGTTCAAGGCCAGCCTGGTATGGAGCAAGTTGCAGGTAAAGAAAAGTTTAGGTCCAGATGTGGTGGTAAATGCTTTTAATTCCAGCACTTAGGAGACAGACACACGTAGATCTCTGAGTTCTAGTAGGTTCTTTCCTTAGAGTCAGTGAGTTGAGAGACCGTGCAGTGGGGTTGAGTTCATGGCAGTTCAGTGTGCTAGCAGGTGGGTCTATTTAGTGAATTAGTGTGCAGTTCAGCTTGGCATCTGGCAACACATAAGGGAAGTTTGGTGTCCCCTTGTCTTGCTGAAATGGACAGAGCACAGTTGAGACCATAGTTCTAAGAACTGCCCTGTTAAAAGCATGGCTACAACTGCCTTGTTGCAGGGGCATCACTAAGAAACTAGAAAAACTGCAAGAGGAAGTCAGTTGCTAGAAGAAGAAACCAGACAAGCTGTGAGAGGAAGTCAGTTGAAGAAAAAGAAGCAACCAAGCAAGCTGTTAGAGAAAGTCAGTTGCAAAAAGAACAGGACTGCTGGAGAGAGAGTCCTTTAAAGGCCCCAGAGCACCAGAAGAGTGAGCTAGGTGAACAGAGTTTGAAAGCTATTCAAGCAGCCCTCAGTTTGGCAGTTGGAACAGACTGTCTTTATAAACTGGCCACAATTTGGTGGATGAAATAAGCTGGCCTTGAGAACTGGCAATATTAGGCCCAATGGACACCAAGCTTAAAAGGAACTGCCTGCTGGGACTGTCGTAAATCATATTATCCTGCAGGGACCCACGCAAAGAATAGTGATATCATTCTAAGGAAATTATTTTAGGGTTAGTTGGGTATTAGATAGGTGTTTTATAGATAACCAATAAATATGTGTCTATAAATGAAAACATTCAGTTACAGTTCACTTTATGGAATTCAGAGGCAGTTTTACCAGGAGAGCTTTATAGAGAGAAACTGAAGAGAGAACAAGCTAGAGACATGTAAAGACAGAGTTAGCCAAAGCCTCAGAAGGATCCAGAAGATTAGAGCAGATTTCTAGAGTTAGTTTGAGGCCAAGCAGAGCAATTCAGACAAACTGAGAGAAGCCAGTTGAATCAGTCAGCGTGGAGAGGAGTTTGAGCCAGAACAACCGAGCTGAACCAGCCAGCCAGAGTTCAGAAAGAACAAGAAAAGGTGAGCTTATTCAGCAGTGAGTCTCAGAGGTTAAGCATTGTATTCTATGCCTATATTAGATTGTATGGAGGCTAGAAGCTTCTAGGACTAGGCCTAGGTTATTAGATGGAGGCAGTAAGCCTCTGAGATGACAGTTATTTCAGAGAATAAAAGACTACTTTAACAATGGCCAGATTTTATGAGTTGACACTGTTTAAGGTAGATAGAAAGTACTGTATTTGCATCCTGAACCCTCCCCGAGCTAGTGTAGGATGGGAAGGCAGAACTTACTGAGATGAACTTGAATGTTTGTGTTTGTAAATGGGAATTCTTCAAAAGAAATTGTGTCTGCAGAGTGATTGACTGGTTGGAAGTGTAGTTCTGTGGGGAGACTGGAATGCAGCAGGCCCAAAGCCTATGGCCTTCTTACTACTGTATCAGAACTAACATTCTGCAACTAATAAATAAAAACCACTTGCAATCTATTAACTTAGCAGACAGCTAGCTTCCACCAACCCCAAACATCAGATAGCATCTCAGGCCCATAGAAAAGCTTCTCTTGTCTTACTGTAACCACCTCTCTAATGTACCTATCAATGTATTTTTAAAATTGTTAGGATTTATGACTTTATTCTGTAAAACTATGAAACTGGTTCCATATTGGAGCATGAAATTTAGGATAGCTTAAATCTGCATTCCCAGGTCATGGTCAGTCAAAATGGCTCCAGAAAAAATTATCTCATATTCTTTTTAAGATGCAAACTGTGCTCCTTGTGTTGAGAAGTTGGTGGAAGGTTTTTCACTATTCCCTTGTGTTACAGTTGGTAAAAATATTAACAGGGAATGTGGAAATGAGAACAAGTTGGGATTCTTTTTGTAGCTGGAAATAAAGATTGTACCTGGGCGTGGTCTCTCAGAGAGAATTATAGCTGGTAGAGTTGTATAAACAGGTCCAGACATCAAGTTAAAATATTTGATATTGCATAGAAACAAACAAAATAAAAAATAAACAAAACAAAAAACCCAACCCTATTATTCTGACAAATACAGAAATGAAGAATATGGTTTGTAGAGAACTGAAGGCGGGAAAGAGTTGCATTTTTTTTTTTTATAATAAGTTGGAGTGTCAGTGTGTTGCTAAGACTGAAGTGAAACTCTTGGACTTAAATTGTTCTTCCTTGGGCTGCTAAGTAGTTGGCATCACAGACATACTACTGTCCTTGGCTGAGAATAAGATATTAAGTCAAATAGTTCTTAAAAGATAAAATTATAAAGTTTAATTATTAGCCATACCTTGCCATCTAACACCATTGCATGGTGATAGTAGTTTACAACTGGCAAGATCTCTTATTTCTATACCATGCACCCTGAACTCATATTATAATTGCTTTACCACATTCAGAGTTAATTTCATTTTAACTAATAACTATTTAACATCTGCTTGGGCTTGGGTTGCTATAACAATTTCAAGGGTTGGTTTAAAACAGCAAACATTTATATCTTAATTATTCCTTAGGCTAGAAGGCAATGGTAGTACCAGCTGACCCAGTGCTGCTTGTAGGTATAGCTGTCTCCTGCCTGTCCTTATATAGACACTCTATTCCGGAGGGCTTCACCTTTATGACCTGATAACTTGTCAGGGCTAGCCTCCACATCCCATCCCATTCAGGATTAGCATTTCTGAATATGGATATTGACAGAAGAGGCGAGGAGGGCACAAGAATATCCAGTCCATCACTCTACTCAAAAGGAAAGGATTTTTTTTCTTTTTTTTTTTTATAAGGAAAAAGTTTTATTTCAATCCCAAATAACAGCATCTATCACAATACATGGTTAAAAAAAAACTACCCCAAAAATTGCTATCTAATATAAGAATACAAAATAAGTGATAAACATTTTAAAAATTTGACACTTTCATATACATTTTCCATTGGCTAAACCTACTGACTAATAATTTTTTTTGGATGGGGGTATGGAAGATTGGACCTGAGGCTTCTGGCATGCTAAGCAAATGTTCTATGACTGTGTTTATCAATTTCAATTGCTATCACCATCACCTCAAACTAAAACTGAAATCTGTTACTTTCAGTGAGGCAAACTGACTATTAAACATCAAATGCAGGAAGTTTGGGGTCGCCTGCCCTCTGCTGGCACTTCTTCACTCCTGGACAGTGCTAATAGTGGCAACATGCTTATTTCTCATCTTTCAAAAATTGATGGAGAAGGACCATCCCAATTTTGCATTATTTAAATGCTGCTTACACATGCTGCAAACTCTTGGCCCACAAGCACCCAGACTTGTTCTTCTTTTCACATTTTTCACCCTCAGGACTATATATGTCTTATCCTTTATCAAGAGAGAGAGAAAGAGAGACACCCTGGTTTATCTTTGGAATATACTGAATTACAAATTAACACCTGCTCAGGGTGATATGTCCTCTTTTTATCAGAGGTCTATATTTGAATATCAGAATGCAGTGAGAAGCACTTGGCTGGCTAACAGAAAGCAGTTTCAGTTGTCCATGTCTGCTAAGCATAAGGTCCAGGCCCTTATAAGTGCTAACAGGTGAGTTTGGGTAAGAATGATGACTTTTCTACTGCTAGTCTGAGATTTTGTGTAGCTGGTACACAGTAGAACGAGATGAAAAATCCACTCTCTTGTCACCATCCGCTCTGTATCCAGTTTAGTATTAATGACTTCCTTTGTAATGTAAATGCTTTTTCCAGGCATTGGGTACTTGGAGTGTGTTAGGTGATGGGCTTATTTAGTGTACTACACTACCCGGTAACATTTTCTACTTTTAATTAAGCACAAAGCTGTATAACATTTTGTTTTTCATTGCCGTTATTTGAAATGGCAGCAGGGTGTGCCTCATTCCATAGTACACTATCAGCCTTATTGAAAGAAAGCTGAGAAGAAAAAGGGATGAGAGTATTAACCCCTGGGTAATTGTGTGTTCTTTGAGTACCTCGTATTTGCCAGCACAGCCCCTGTGCTGTCAGGACAGGACACAGTGCTCATCCTCATCTGTAACAGGGGAACCGAGTGCTCCCATTTGACTGTATCTTTGTGAGAATTATTCCTTAAGGATGCTTAAGAACAAATGGATGTCTAGTTGAAGGGGCCATAATGAATGCTTTGTGTTTTGAGAGAAGAAAATAGCCAGTCATTTAACAATGCATATCTGCACTGATAGTGCTGTACTGATTCCTGAAAACCTAACTTGGGCTTAGATGTTGAATCTTGTTAAAAGGAAAAGCCTGAGTTAAGAATAGCCCACTATGCTCATGATATTCTAGGATAGATGTTTTTTTTCAGACTGAGTGGTACATGTATTATACTAACAAATACAGGCAATAAATTTCCTATATATTTAAATATTAAATACATAAGAGTTCCAAAAATTCTAGGCCAGGAGCTCTAAATATATATAAGATCATCTATCGTTCTGCTTCCTCTGTAGGATCTCAGGACTTAGGTTGAGTGGCTGTTTCTTATAAGGGTAACAGTGAAAGTGAAACATTTTAACAAATGCAGTACTTTAAAGACAATCCGATCATTAAATGTGTCACTGTACACCCCTCACATCCTTTATATAAAGTTATGGATTGAATGAACTCCTGTCAGCAAGAAGATGACAGAATGAGCTTTTCCTTCTGGTTGTTTAGCACATATACAGATTCTCTGATTGGTAGGAGAGAAGAACGGCTCTCATCAGAGCTAAGATAAAACCGAGAGAAGGAAACTAGAGACATCATCTTGCAAATGTGGCACAAAATCAGGCTCCTCTGCAGTCCCTGTGCTGTCCGGACTGCAGACCATGCTCATCCATAGCAGGGGAACAGAGTGCTCTCATTTAATAGTATCTTTGTGAAAATTATGCCTTGTAGAGTTAATCATTGCAGGATACCAAACAGTAGGACTGGAAGCAAAAATAGCAGTGGCCATTTGACTAAACCTTGTTTTATCCCAGAAGATGTGGGGAACCAGAAGATCTTAGCTTGAGACTACTGACAGAAGAAAGTAAACTGAGAGCCAAGAGGCTTGGACTTGAGGCCACCTAGCACTACCCAGAGAGGGTGACAGAAGCCAATTTTAGACACAATAGAAGTTTCAGCATACCCAGGTTTTGTTTGTTTACTTGTTTTCGACTTTCCCAACAGTAGCTCTGAAAAATACAAGCATATTGTATACACATTTGTATATAACATAAGTCTGTTGCAGAAAATATCTTCATAAAAGGCCATTTGACCTTTTCAAATAAATTTTAACCTTCATAACATTAGTTATAATCACCCCTAGAGACTGCAGCAGCTGGAAAACACTTACTGTAAGTGCATGGCAGTTGGTTCACCCCAAACCAACACCATCCCTGTACCTTGTGTCCCCTCTCAGTCATCTTATTACATCAGTCCTTTAATGATTGTTACCTGCCAGCTACAGCAAGCTCTTAACATAAATGCTGCAATCTTCTCTGGGACTCTTTCTAGCTAATGCAAAGTTCCAAGTTGGATTGAGAACCCCAGCAGATGGTATCAAGGAGAAGTTGTAATTCCTGTCTATAAGTGCAGCTCATGGGCCCCCTGCCATTTGCATGAGGGTTACCATGCTACCTTCATGTTATCTTTTCAGTTTCCAAGCCAAAGGGTTGAGAACCAAGAGGGAAATCATGTGGGAGCAAAAAAGGTGGCCCATCATTTGTGTTGGGTTCACGTGATAGTATTCCAGAAAACTACTGAGCCCTGGCTTACTTTTCTTGTTGGGAAAGAAAGCACTTAAGTAAGGGAGGGTTTGTTTTGCCTTACTGTAATCCATCATGGTGAGCAGTCATAGCAGTGAGCATGGCTAGAGCTGTGGCAATGGGAACATGAGGCAACTGCAGTCAGGAAGCCAGCCGAGGGCAGTGCATGTAGGTGCTGCACTCACTTTCATTTTTGGGGGAGTCTGAGACCACAGCCCATGAAGCGGACCACTCATATTCAGAGTGGATCTCCCTGGTTCAGTTAAATGTCTCTGGAAATGTGTCCTCCAAGACAGGCAAGCCCAGATGTTTGTCTCCTAGATAATTCAAGTCCCATCAGATTAGCAATGAAGATTAGGCATCACTCCTGTCAAGTGCACGCTTGCTGTCGACGCAGTAACCAGAGCAAAGAGATGCTGCATAGCCCTTAAGTGCTGTGTTGTTGTTGTTTGCACCCTGCATATGGGTACGGAGTATTTTGGCAAAACATTTAAATAGGATCTGTAGGAAGTGCTTATATCCTATAACTTTTGCACTTACTTAGTCTGTTGTTTTGTAACAAATCGGTATAAGCTTGCCCAATTGCAACACCATGCATGTATTATCTCGGTCTCTACAGAACACAGGTGTGAGCACTGCAAAGATACTTTCTCTGATCATGGTGTCACAAGAGATTGGTTCCATCGAACTCTCCTATAGCACTTAGATTCCTTCGGGTTCTGTTTGGTCACTAGCAATCCCTTATGGTTATGGGACTGTAATTTATCTGTGATTGTTCAGTGTCTAGAGAGCACATGTACTTCATATGGCTTCCACATACTTTTATCTCTTCTTCAATGTCATTAGGAGAATATCCAGTATGCTCTGGCCGTGTCTTATATTAGGTCTTATATTACATACAATCTTAATTTTATAGTTTTCTGAGTGGACATTCCCTTTTGTTTATAAGATCCTCTGCACTGGAGGGAGAGGTATGTAGACACATATAGAGAGACTGAGATCTTCTGGCTATCTTGAGTTCTGCCTACCACACTTAGCACTTATATTATGAATCTGACATAATTGCTAATAATGTTCATTTTTGCAAATCCATGATAGGAGTGAGACCTATCTCTTTAGTTTATAGCTTTCTTATTTCCATCCACCCTAACAGTAAGAGTTCAATATCTCTCTTAAGTGTTCCTCTCTCCTCCCATACATATAAGCTCTCCTCACGTAGCTATTCTTTGTAACATTAGTTACCCAGTGCTGACATGGTTGAGGAGGAGATGAAATAATGAAAAAAACTTGATGAGTCATCTCAGGCCTACAATAGGTCTCATCCACATCAGGGACTTTCTTGTGTGGCTTTTCTGGGTTAGGACATCCCCTGAACATGTCTCATGAGTCTGGTCCTGCCAGAGGTCTTAGGTATGTAGAGATGTGTGAGAGAAGGGAGTCTGAGCAGACTTAGGTTTTATGTAAAGATGGGGCCCTTAACTCAGCATTTGAAGGTTCCCCCTCATTCTGTTTAGCTATTAAGAAGCTGAGGCTGACAGAGTTTATTAACAGAAATCACATAGCTAGCTACCCAGACCAGAACTAAGCCTCCTCACTTAACTTGACTCTATAACCTTTGCTTTTAACTTGTGAGGACATATGGAGGTGGTTCCACCTTTCTCATGGCCAGAGGTTAAAGACAGCATAGGACAAGTCTGTGTTAGTACCCTTCTGTTGCAGAGCTTCCTTGGAACATGGGTGTGGTAGATTTAGTATCCCTTTCTGGTCCCGAAGACTCCCCAAGAAGGAATCCATTTTCATTTTTCTTTCTAAGGATGCTCATGCTTGTAGTGAATCTGGATGGAACTATGTGATGAGAAAAACCACGTTTTTTTTTTTTTCACCGAGAATTGTGCTCTCTCTCTCTGTCTCCTGCAGATGCCGTTCCTATGAGGATTGTTGTGGCTCCAGGTGCTGTGTGCGGGCCCTCTCCATACAGAGGCTGTGGTATTTTTGGTAGGTTGCATTTCTTGTTCTGAGTGCCCTTTCCTAGTCTTGCCTCCAGTCCTCAAGAGCTGCACCCACTGTCAGTCTAGTCCCAACCTCATTTTCAATACCATCACTTAGGTTTTGGTCTTTGGGAAAGCCTATGCTGAGTTAAGGAACATTTGCTTTCACTTCTTCCATGGCTGCTGGGGTAGGAGTTTACAGGACCATTTCCATCTCCATAGGCACTGTCTGGATAAGAAGAGCTTGGAAGCCTTGAGCAGCTTCTTAGCCAGTTTTTGAAATGGTTTTGGGGCTGATTGTCTTGAGGAATCAGTCAGCAGTCTGAGACTTGTGACAAAGTTTCTGTCCCCTGAAAATCTTTCCACATCTGTGTCTACAACATCTTAGCTTTCAGGAAAGGCACCCTGTATCCTCACACCTCCCCAAGCTCCTCACAGATGAAATCTATCAGATGAAAGACAGATGGAATCTATCAGATGAGGGAAGGGTAGGAGACAGACTTGTCTTTTAGAGAGTAGCCTTGTGCAAGTCATAGTTCTCAGAGAGGCCCCTGAAAGTCCTTGGGGTAATCTGTGCTCTATAGCTAAGAGGCATTTCACCTGCTGGGCATGGCCCAGCACTGCAAGGGAGATTTCTGTAAAATGCACTGAGCATTTCTTAAACTCATCTACTCAGCTTGCCTGTAGGGGTCATGCCCTCCAGTAAATGCAGCTAAGGGTTAAATCATCACACACTCTTCATAACTCAAGCCTCTTGATGACTTTAAAATTCTGACTTTACTGATATTTTAACACCTAATAACCTTACCTGGAGTTAACAGTCACTTGAATTGTTCTCTGAGGGTTTGTCTCTTTCTCTTGACAACTGTTTGAATAAGGAAATCAACAGGGAATTCAAATGTTGTACAACAGAGATTTTTTTTTCCTTTATATCATAGATCCTTTTACCATCAGCCATTCTTGATCAGGATTGGGCATTTGGGGCCTGGGCATCATCTATCCTTGGGCCTTGGCTAGCCCTTCCTTTGGCACAGATAGCCAAGCCTCGATGGCTGCCTCCCTCTCACCCGAGCAAAGAGTTTTATTGTTCAGCTTTTCCCCTTCCTCATTGCTGCTACAGTCAAAACATGTGACTGGCAGAAGATGGCATATAATCTGAAATAATCTGCATGAAAAAGTTGCAGATAACCACAATTTATTAGGCCAGTCGAGAGTTTAGTGAGTCCTCTAGCCAGCTAACCAAGAGTAGACTCTTGCTTGGGAAAGACTGTTGATGCAGACAAAGAGGAGGGAAGGGTTTTGTAAGGTGAAAGGCTGCAGTCACATCACTCCTGGTGTAGGCTAGAGGGTCTTTACAGTGTAACTCTTGATCTTGTAAAACATCACACAAGGCCTTTCCTCCAGAGGAACCAAGTGGTTTTTTTACATATCAAGATCCTTTCTCAGCAGGAAAAGAAGGTCCTTCTGGTGTTAAAAAGCACTTTTCCAAGAGGAGAGAGAAGACATCTGTTTACAGGCAAATGTGGATCCCAAGGGGAGGAGGTGCAGGGTCAATGCAACCTGACTTTTCATAAGCTTTTTCTTTCCCCCACTTTTTCTAGTTACTTTCAGGTCTTTGAATTTTATGAAGGGGCATGTACTGGACCCTTAGAATCATCAATTTAGCTCAAGCTATTTGTTGTTTGACAAATTTTAACATCCAGCTAATTAAACAGGGTCCAGCCATTAGAACAGATATAGCAGTTAGTAAAATCGTGTTGTCAGACTCCAGTCCT
The DNA here is from genome assembly GCA_907164525.1 of Lophiomys imhausi. Lineage (NCBI taxonomy): Eukaryota > Metazoa > Chordata > Mammalia > Rodentia > Muridae > Lophiomys > Lophiomys imhausi. The sequence continues at coordinate 209,891 of CAJQZJ010000594.1, forward strand.
AGGGAGCCATTGTGATTAGTCCTATAGGAAGCATTATGACTAATATTGCATGAGTCCAAAGGGAAAAGAGACCATAGTAACCCTTATCTCCAAGTGTCCCCTGTTGAGTTCCTCAGGCTTCCGCAGTGTTGACTTCCAGCGGAAGCAATGCTGAAGAAGCTGTCTTTGTTACTTCTAGGAGGTGACCCAGAGAGGCTGTCTGGGGATACTTTCATGGTCTAGGTCTTCCCACCTCTCCCAGGCATGGCACCTGCAACTTACTGTTAATGAGGTGTGGCCTTGTGGAAGAAGGTATGGCCTTGTTGGAGGAAGTGTCTCCCTGGGGGTGAACTTTGAGATTTCAAAAGCCCAGGCCTGGCCCAGTGTTACTCTGCCTGCTGCCTGGGGATCAAGATGTAAAGCTGTCAGCTACTTGCCATGCATGATTCCTTCCTGTGGTAATCATGGATTAACCCAAATCCTTAATTAATTTGTATGTTTCTACAGAGGCAGGCAAATAGAAAGCTTAATGGGTATTTTTTTTTCTTAAAAAGATATCAAGTTGCAGAATAACATGAGTATGGTAAGCTAGAGATCATTAAAAAGAAAACTATGAAAACCAGACAGTGGAACTCAGAAATTGATGGCATCATTCCGCCCCCCCCCCCCTTAATTGTCTATGTCTATAAAACTGAAAAGTAAAATGAAAACAAGGTTGTTCAAACTCTATGGGGCAGAAACAAAGACAGACCACAGACATAAGGCAAAGGAGTCTCCAAAACAGGAAGAATGTCCAATTTCAGTTAGGAGAAGCAGGTTTAGAGACCCAGTAGAAATGGTAGACATTAGGACCTAGAATAGATTCTACCTCTAGTCTCTCCCCTGAGCCACACAACTAAGAGACATTCTCACACTGAAAAAAATGCCTTGTATGTTTTGGTCACTCTGATGTTGGATTCACAAGCTACCAGGATGCCTAGAGACTTGACTAGGTCGAAGAAGTTGGAGGGGCTGCTTTGCTCCTGTTGCTCTTGCAGTCATCACTCGCCCTGTGCCATAGACCATCCTGTCCCAGCTAAGACCTTGTCTTACAGGGCTCAGTCAGCAAGACTTTATGACTCACTCCCTATGGACCTTTGGAGCCCTTTGAGAGAAGGAGGATGGAAGGTGACTAAGTTCAGGTTCTGGGAAAGATTTTTTTTTATTTTTGTTCTGTTTTTTTTTTTAATTCAAGTTACATCCTGATTGCTGCCCCCACCCTCCTCACCACCTTGTCCCACTCTCCCACCCTCTTCTCCCGCTCCCTCCTCTCCTCCTCAGATAAGTGGAACCCCGTCCCCATCAACTCACCCTGGTTCATCAAGTAACATCAGGGCTAAAAGCATCCTCTTCCACTGTGGCCAGACAAGACAGGCCAATTAGCATGAAGTTTCCCAAACAGGCAACAGAGTCCATGTCAGAGATAGCCCTCTACAGCCCCCTTCACTTGCTAAGGGATCTGCATGAAAACCAAGCTGCCTATCAGCTACATATATGTAGGGGTCCTAGATCCAGTCTATATATGCTTTTTGGTTGGTACTTCAGACTCTGTAAGTCTCCAGGGGCCTAGGTTGGTTGTTTCTGTTAGTCTTCATGTGCAGTTCTTGTCTCTCCCGGATGCCTCTATTCTTCCTCCCTCTCTTCTACAAGTCTCCCAGAGCACCACCTAAAGTCTGGCTATATCTCAGCATCTGTGGGAGCTGAGTGACAGAGATGAGAAGAAGTGAGATGGGATTCTGGAGTGTGGAAAGCTGGGGAGAAGCAGAGGAAGAGTTGTTAGGGAAAGAAGGACCAAGTAGGGAGATATTCTTTAGACAGAAGGGCAGTTAAGTTAAGCTGGTGGCCAGGCACAAAAGACCTTTTAGTTTCCTGGGGAGTAAGAAGATTGTGGTACCTAATTTTCAAAGGAGATCTCTGCCTAGAAGGGGAAGACAGAAATCTGGACTACCACAAAGGAGTTTGTGGCTCAGGCTGACCATCCTTAACTGATACTGGCTCCCTGAACTGGCATCTTTTTTATTTGTAACTGACTCCTTTGTTTTTTTTTTTAATGGGGGGGGGGTTTCTTGTTTTTTGTGTTTTGTTGTTTTTTTAGCAGAAACATCTTCCTCAGTGTCTGCCAGGAAATTAACTGTGTGGCCTCCTAATGATGGAGTAACAAGGGCTCTTGGAAGCTTAGGAGGGTAGAAGCCCAGCCCATTCATTTTCTTTTGCTGTCCATGTCCCTCATAGTAGGGAGGGTCAGTGCTTCCTTTGGTTGTGGACAGCTTGTATGTCATTTGGTTCCTTTCCAGTGCTGACATCTGCATTCTTCCCAGGTTTTGTTTTTCAATATCTCAGTTATTGAAGACTTTTGAACCAAGTGAGTAAACTGGGAGGTAGTTATATCAGCCAAACCCTCTAGTTTCTAGAGTTTTGTATGTTTGCAAATAGCATGAGCAGACTTAGAGGGAAAAAAGCCATATTTAATAGTCTAGCATTTTCTGAAGCTAGTGGTTCAAAATTGGTATAAACTTGGAAGGCTTCATGTAATCGCTGGAAGAATACCTGAGAAGAGTCCTCCAGCCCCTGAATAACCTCACTGATCTTAGACAAATCATTGGGCTTTCAGGCTGCACCTTGAATCCCAGGCGCAAAGCACTGGTGAAAACTATCTAGGGCATAAGAACAGGTGCAAGTACTAGGGTCCCAGTCAGGGCTTTTAGACAGGAAGGCTTTCTCAGACTCACACAATCCTCCAGCATCTGTGCCAGGGGCCAAGACCAAAAGCCTCTTGTGGGGTTTGATGTCCACTCCATAGAGGGCCAGTGAACTTCACAAAAGTGGCAGCTTTCCCTTGAAGTGTGAAATGCCATGGTCCTCCCCAAATTCCTCAAGTGTACACTGGAGGGGTGGAATCTTCAATTAGTTGGTCCTCACGTTAGAAGAATGTTCAAGTGACTTCTTGAAGGAGATTAGTAGGACAAGCTCAGGAAAGAAAGAAGACATCTCTACTCCACGTAAGACCTGTCACAGGTCCTGAGTCAGAGGAGTAAGAAATGATCCAGATCAGATTCTGTGACTCCAGGTGCTATTTGGTATGACTGCAAATTTCCCATCCTGAAGGAAAGGGGATAACTGTGAAGTCCACAGATAACAAGATAGAACATACATAATAAATAGCAAATAATGGCAATGGTGAGGACAGAGAATTTAGATCTGACTCAGAGAGCAAGAGTGCAGTGTTCTCAGGGCAGCCAAGCTGCAGAGTGCTAAGAGTGAATGTGGTAACTCAACAGATCAAGAGAAGCCATCACTAAGCCAAAATGAGTGCAGGGAAGCTCTCTCTCAGAACCAACAGAGGGGACAAAACAAGACAGAAACACCAATGACAAACTAACAAAATAACTCTCTCTCGGAATAGCTTTTCCAATGTGCACTCAGTCATTCACACAGTTGACTGGTCCTTCTTCTGGACTAAAACCAAAACCAGGTCTTTCATGAGAGGTGGAATCAGAAAACCAAGCCTTCTACTATTGGTATCCCAACTTACCACAGGAGGGCAAGGGAAGGATCCTCATCACCAGTTTTCTTTACAAACCATAAAAAGGTTTCTCAAAGGAAGGTATCTTCCTCACGTCTAAGGAGGCCCTCCAAAAGGACCACCCATCTTCCACCAAAAAAGGGGGGCTCTTCAAAGGCCTCTAAGGCCTTTTCCTCCCTAAAAGGGCCTCTAAGAGGCCAATGAATTACCCAAACTCTGTAACAAGAACTAAATTCAGTATGCAAACTTACTTCCTAGTGATGTCAGAAGGACCCATCCATTTTGCTTGAGAACACAGCACTCATTACAGACCTTTCTGGTTTCAGTGGTCCTTGAATGTTTGTCAGGAGGCTCTTCATCTGAAACCTCTCCTTAGCCGGGAAGACCTACAGCAAGGCTAAGTCCTGTATTGGTATAGGAGATCTCACTGGGGCCTCCAATGAAAGAATACATGTGAGAAAGTTACATATCATCATGATTTATTAAGCCAGTTGAGAGCACAGTGAATCATCTAGCCAGCTGACCAACAGTAAGCTCATGTCTGAATCTCTTGGTGTAGAAACAAAAGAGGGTAGGTGTTTTGTTTTGTTTTTTAAATGGGGTTTTGTTTGTTTGTGTTTTAAGTCAAAAGGCCACAGTCACATCATACCTGGTGTATGCTAGAGGGTCTTTATAGTGTGACCGTTGAACTTGTCAAACATCACATAGGACCATGCCTCTAGAGCAGTGGTTCTCAACCTTCCTAATTCTGTGACCCTTTAATACAGTTCCTCATGTGTGGTGAGCCCCCAACCACAAAAATTATTTTGTTGCTACTTTATAACTATAATTTTTATACTGTTATGAATCATAATATAAATATCAGATATGCAGATATCTGATAAGTGACCCCTGTAAAAGGGTTGTTCGAGAAAAAATGTCATGACCCACAGGTTGAGGACCATGGCTCTAGAGGAACCAAACTGTTTTTATGTATTAGTTCCCTTTCTCACCAGGGAAGGAGGGCCATTTGTTGTTGTAAAACACTTTATCAAGAGGAGTGAGAGAACATTTATTTACAGACAAATGTGGCTCCGAGGAGACAACCTGACTTTCTTTACCTATTTCACAACACACATGCATGGGCTGCTAAAATCTGTGGAGCATAAACTGAGAATTATTGAAGAACAGCCATACTGTATAGAGGATGATGACACAAAATGCTAGTTTCAGAAACAAATGAAAAAAGGAAACTTAGCAGAGCAGAACACAAGAGACACCAGCATACATTCCAGAGGGCTCAGCCCACATCAGGGAATGCTCTCCTGGCTGTGCAAGCAGATTCCAAGGACCGAGAACACAGCTTAAGACAAAAAGCCTCAGGAAATCTGTGCTCTACTTTCAATAAGAGATCCTTTAAAGAGAAGGGTGACAGGGCTCCCTGATGGACTAGGCTGAGCCCTCTGGAATGGACTCTAGATTCTCTCCTGTTCTATGAGGAGAAAGGGAAACAGTTTCATGTAGTATTATAGTTTTACAGAATAAAGAAAGTCATAAATCCTGACCATTTTAAATTATATTGGTGGGTCCATCAGAGAGATGGTTACAGCAAGATACTGAAAGCTTTTCTGTAGGCTTCAGATGCTAACTGATGACTGGGTTGGTGGAAACGAGGAGCCTGATAAGTTAATAGATTCCAAAAGGTTTTCCTCTGTTAGTCACAGGCTGTTTGTTATTCCTGACACAGAGGTGGGAAAGGAACGGGTATTTAGGCACTAAAGCTAGCCCAACCAAGATAAAGTCCTTAGCTTCTTGGGCTGCAACACTCCAACCTATCCACATCACCTCAGTTCTAATTAGTCAATCTTACAGGCACGGCTTCTTTACAGGAATTATCAGCAATAAAATCAAGGCATTAAGCAAAGTAAGCCAAACTCAGACAAGTATTACATGTCTTCTTTCAATTGTTTCCTAGATTTATTTACAGATATAGTAAACCATTTCTGTATGCATTGTGAAAGCACAAGGGAAACTACAAGAAAGAGACTAGTAGGCTTAAGGAGGGGGAGGAGAGAAATCGGGGTGGAATGGAGTGTGAACATGCTCAGCACATAGAATATAATTGAAAGAGATTGTCTTTATGAAACCTAGCACTATATACTGGGAATACATCAATTTAAAATTAAATATAAAACTCTGTAAGAGAAGGTGAACTTTTTGTGCCCAAACTTCCAAAAGTAAGGATTTATTCATCTCAAAATAAAAAGGAAACACAGGAAATGATACTTTCGAACATGGCCTGGATGCAAGGCATGTGCTCTTCTTGTGGGGCCTTCTGGCCAGAGGCAGGACTGCAGGGCATAAAACCCTAAACGTAGGAGGAGTCAGGGCTTACTGTCTGGAGCATTATATGCCATATTGTAGGGTTATAGGAGTGCATCTCAAATGGTTAAACTTGTCAAATTAGGTATTTAGAGATGAGAGAGAGATCCTACAAGGCTCTAAATGCTTTTGATTTGTGGGCTAAAGCACCTGCTGGTGTTGGGGGTTAATAGTGAGATGATACTTGGTGATTTGGCAGTATCTCACACACACTGAGTTGTTTGTGAGTCCCACAACCTTTCTCTTACAAGGTCAGAGTGCCAGCTGCCTGAGGAGTTGATCAGATTACTAAAGTTTCAAATATGACACAAGTTACAACTGAAGGTATAGCAGAATGCCTAGAAATGGAGTCTGAAGTGTCCAAGTCAAAATGAAAGTGCTTTTGTAGTCTGCACCATACATCTCTTCTCTCAGGAAACCTTCAATGGCTAAGATCTGGGACTTCTGTAGACAATGTTCTGTGGCAACCACATTCTGGAAAGAGACAGCTTTTCAGTAAATAGTGACTGTTAGACTGGGATTGATGGACAGAGCATAGAAGTAAAGAAAGAAGACAAGCATTTCCAGAAGTAGGGGTGTTCTTTAATCAGAATAATTGAAGGGCACCAGTCATTCTGCAGGAGTGGAGACTGTGTTCATACAGCTTTTGGGGTGTATAGGGTGAGAAAGGGGAACTTTGGGATTGTGGATTACATGTTCAGGTCAGTTTCCCTGAAGCCCCAAACTGGTAAACACCAGCAGGTGCTGGCATGTTGATGTCCTTATCAGGGCTTCCTAGATCTCAGCAGGCCATGAGTGCATCAGTCAAGTCAGTCTTACAGTCTGGAGTTTCTCAGGCCATCTGAGGCTTTTAGGTCATTAACCCTTCAGTAACAAGCAAGTCATTGTATGGGAGTACTCTGGAGATAGTGCACAAAACTTTGTTTAATTAATTTATTTTTATTTTATGTGCATTGGGCTGTTTTGCCTGCATGTGTGTCTGTGTGAGGGTGTTGCATACCCTGAAATCGGAGTTACAGTTGTGAACTGCCATGTGGGTGTTAAAAATTAAACCTGGGTCCTCTGGAAGAACAGTGAGTGCTCTTCACTGCTGAGTTATCTCTCCGGACCTGCACAAAACTTCTAATGCTAGGAATTTGGGAGAAAAGCTACAAAGCTTTTGGAGAATTCTTTCAGTGCGTTCAGCATGATAGGGTAAATGTTTCATGGAGAAGTCTGGGGCTGAGTCAGAGAAAAGGTCAGTGGTATGTTTCTTCTTCTTTTCTAAAATTAATTGATTTATTTGCTCTTCCTCATACATTGCATCTGGACTATAGTTTCCTCTCCCTCCTCTCCACCCAGCCCCTCCCCTACCTCCCCTCTCCCAAGGTCTACTCTTCCTCTGTTTACCTTCAGATAAGAGCCAGCCTCCCAGGGATATCACCCAAACATGGCATAACAAATTACAATAAGACTAGGCACTATCCCTCATATTAAGGCTGGACAAGGGAGCCTAGTAGGAGGAAAAGGGTCCCAAGAGCAGAAAGAAGTCAGAGACAGCCTCTGCTCCCATTGTTAGAAGTCCCACAAGAATGCCAAGGTACCCAATGGTAACATGCATTCAGAAGACCTAGGTCAGACCCACACAGGCTCCCTGGTTGTAGATTCAGTCTCTGTGAGCCCTTATGAGCCCTGCTTAGTTGATTCCATGGGCCATGTTTGTGGTATCCTTGAGCCCTCTGGCTCCTATAATCCTTCCTCCTCCTCTTTGGGGTTCCCCTAGCTCTACCTAGTCATTGGCTGTAAGTCTCTCCCTCTGTTCCCATCAGTTGCTGGATGAAGTCTCTCTGACAATGATTGTGCTAGGCTCTAGTACTGTGGTTTGGAGGAGAATGCTTTTAAGAGGCCCTGCCAGCTGTAAATTCTTAAGTAGAGGTTTGAATGAATTTGTCACATTTTAGAATGTTGTTTGTACCCTTCATTAGCACTGTAAAACACATGTTGCCAAGTGGAAAATTTGGGGAGGGATATCTTTATGGATAAGGCTGCTACTGGAAGTTCCCATACCTCTCCTGGAATGGATCCAGGCAACAGGGTATTGTGTTATTGCTTCCAGTCACCACCAGGACATTGCAGAATGGAGAAACCCCCCCCCCCATTAAAAGAGAAATTGAAAAAGCAAACTGAATTAAAGAAACTGTATTACATCTGACTTTAGAAAATGAAAATAACTTCTCCCAATCAGTCCTTAGGAAGCATCCCAAGTACACTGCACAAGGGAAGAGACTACAGTGGGAAACCTGACTGTGGGTCATAATCCTTTGAAAATAACATTTGTCCTTAATTGCCACAACTTTCAGCCAGCCAGCATGACGTTCATTTTCCTGGCCCTTTGTTAGCCTCCCTTTTAGGGTAAGTCCTTGGGGTAATGCTGTTTTGTGGCTGCAGTGAAAACTGCCATTCTGTGGCTTCCAGTGGTGCCAGAAATGCACGAGCCTCTGATGGAAGACCCAAACTAGGTTAGTCCTGGCAGAAGAGGCCAGCCCCAGAGCCAGAGAAGCAGGAGAAAAGTTTATTTTCACTGCCAAGTGTTACAGCTCTCTTAGCTAAACTGCTAGCATTGGGCTGGGCAGTTTCAAGGAGCCTGGGACTGACAGAGCCAGGCCAGGTGGCTGGGCAGGTAGTGGGGGAGGGTGCTACAAATGATTGATTTCAAAGGATTGGTGAATAAACACAATATTTTAGTCTAAATAGAAAGATGCTACAGTCTCTGTTTCCACATTTCCAATTCTTCACTTCAAAACCACACAAATGCACATTTATCCATCCTAACACCTTACTACATTTGAAGTGAACATTTAATAATATGCTTTATTTCCTGAATCAGGAGCATTATAAACCTTTGGGCAGTGGGGAAGGCGGGGTTGGAGGTGAATGTGTTTGATTTGATTCATATGATCCTATCAGAAAAAAAGGAAACCTAGTATCTAATTAACCTTTGAGGTGTCCCCAGGATAGAAGCCACCTATACTGAGATGTTTGCTAAACGGTTTGCAAGGTAAGTATTTCACTGGTGTCAGCCATAGGAGGAATGTCCCAAAGTGAATCAATCCAGAGAGAACCAAGGCTAGTTGCATGCCCTCCTGGCTGGAGGCTTGCTGGATCTCTGTGCTTTACCATTGGGGAGTGGTATTCTGGACCCCCAGAGAACCTTCAGACATTTTGTCACAGTTCTCAACCCTGGCCTCAGCCTGGGGCTTGAACTCTGGCCTCTTGTCTGTTCTTTGCAGGTTCCTGCTGATGATGGGTGTGCTCTTCTGCTGTGGAGCTGGCTTCTTCATCCGCAGGCGCATGTATCCACCACCACTCATTGAGGAGCCCACATTCAATGTGTCCTACACCAGGCAGCCACCAAATCCTGCTCCAGGTCAGCCAACCTCATCCTTGTTTGTTCTCCTTATAAGTTGTGTGACCTCTTCAGACATTCATAATGCCACAGAGTGTGCTAGAAGAGATAAATCAACCTACTTAGTCATTTAAGTTCTAATGACCAACTCTATTCTTTGTTCCCGTTGGTAGCAATGCAATATATTGTGTGTGTATCATCTCATGTTCATCTGTTGTTATTGATATACCCTGTGTGAAGAATACATGGTTCATATATGCAAGCATATGTTTTCATTTTTCTTTAAAAAGCTATTTCATGTATATATTTTTATGTAGGGACAGTAATGGCCATACCATTCTTAATCCATCTAGAGTAAATATTGTGCTATTAGGTAATAATTTGTTTGGTATTATATGATTGCTTGTGATTTTTTTTTTATTTTGTTTGCCTTTTGAAAAATCACTCACTTGGGGCTGGAGAGATAGCTCAGCAGTTAAGAGCACTGACTGCTCTTCCAGAGGACCACGGTTCAATTCCCAGCATCCACATGACAGCTCATCAGTCTGCCACTCCAGCTCCAGGGGTTCCCGTACCTTCACACAGATACACACATATAGGCAAAACATCAATGCACATAAAATAAAAATTTCAATTAAAAAATTACTCAGTAAGTATGCATTGTGTACCTAATCTGTATACTCAGATGTAGCTCAGCACTAGACACCTTCATAGAAGTTACCATTGGCCTTTAGGACCTATTACATGGAGCAATGTTTCAGTATCAAAGAGAATTAGCTATTTCTTAGTTCATAGAGGACAATTTTGCCTTAACTGTACAAATCTCCCACACACTGTGGTAGTTGGTGCTGTCCCCTGAAGACACAGGCTGATATGTGGATGTTGACTGTATCTCTGAGATCCCCTTCCTTGGAAAGAGCCTTCTGAAAATAAAGAGTTGCAACATTTCTTTTATATAGAATGAGTAAGCCCTCTAGATATACTCTACATCTTATGGACTATGATGAATAAAACTTTAATTAAAAATTTGCTGAAAAAAATTTGCTTAAACACTAAGACTTAAGTATTCTTGTTGCATATACAAGTACCAACAGTAAGTTAGACAACAGAGGTCTAAGAATACATTGTAATAGGGGTCACCATGATTTCATGGATGTTATCTTTGGACTCATCAGGTTGTATACAGTAAATAAACACAGGGTTTAATTAGTCAGTCATGGATTAAATTGGAATAGAGGAGTGTGTGTGTGGGGGGGGGTGGTTGAATAGAAAGGGATAAAGTATCCTGTCCCGTACTTTCCTGGTGACATACTTTTAAGACGAAAAGAGAGATGTTCTTCCACAGTTTTCTTCTACCCGGCACTTGGCAGGAGTTTCCTTTCCAAAAAAAAAAAAAAAAAACTTTAATATTTTTAGGATTATTACCAAGAAAGATGTGAATGTGTATTTTCCATATCAATTCACTGGGAGCCACACCTTCAACTTTCTCTCAAGTTTGGCATCATTTTGTACACACATATGGGTCTTATTATTTTAACTTTGAAGTTTATGCTCTTGTCAGAAAGTAAAATACCAATTTTCACTTAAAACAGAATACTAAAACCATTAATCATTGGATTTTGTTTGGATTTGTCACTCTTACGTGGAGAAAAGACATGCAGGACACAGGTCCCTCATGTCTAGTGCTGGTGTAGTGTCACAACTGCTGATCCACTGACACCCAAACTAGAGCCATTGTACAGTGCTAAGCAGATCATAAAAGTAGAGCCACACTTTTATCCATACCATATACCTTGAATGCCCTGTAGTATTCAAGTACTGCCAGAGGAGAATACATTAAAGTCACTCATATTTCTCTTCTTTAACAGCAATGAACCCCTTGGCAGTGGAACCTTTGGTCTCATTTTGTCTACCCCAGTACATCCGGAGATCTTACCAAATTTTATTTCAAACCTTTATTTTCCTGAGAAACATTTGCTGCCTGTTTTCATAGTTAATAGTCTCACTCTGCTCCTCTCTGTCTTCTGTGTATTTACCAGAGCATTAGGAAACAAAAGGAACATGCAGTTTGAGCTAAAAATTACAACTCAGTGCTCCGAACCTGGCTTTGAGGACAGAGATTTGGTTATCTAGATACCTCTCACTTTTGATTTGGGATTAACTTTCCAACACTTGATTTTGTTGAGGAGAGAGGATTACAACCATATCAGCTCTAGTCTTTTATGCTAAGTACCCATACTGAGTTCCCCAAGCACCCCTTGCTTATGACATGGCTTATGCCTTAGTGAAGTACCCAAAGCATTCATACAATGACCTTAGTCAGCCCCCATATCTAAGCCTTTTGTATCTGCAGATTTAACTGCAGATGAAGAAATGTTGTATTCATTCTTTACATACAAAGAATTTTTTCTTGACATTATTTCATAAACAATATAGTATTAACAGACATATATATAATATTTATATTTCTGAAGAATCATGAGTAATCTGGAGTTGATTTAATGTACACACAGATGTTTGTAGGTATATACTGTGTCATTTGATACCAGGAACTTGTACATCTACAGGTTTGGCTGCCTATAAAGGATTCTGGACCCCAAAGATGATTATGTATAGTTGGTGTGCTGGCTAGTCTCGCATCAACGTGACACAAGCTAGTGTAGAAAATAGCTAATTAAATTATTCATCTGTACTTATATTTAATTGGTCAGCAGGGTTGTTCCTTAACCTGCCATTATAAATGAGCACATAGACACCACATGGATTTTAACAAGCCTTGGGCTGGATTATGCAATCTTAGCCCATCTAAGCTAGCTAGCTCTTAATTCTATTCCCCAAATAAAGTACCATATAATGTGCTGAACTTGGTCATTTACAAAGATATTGTAAGGAAGAAACATCCAGAGCTAAAAATGACAGGTGCTTTGACTCTGCAGTACATGTTCCTAAAAGTGAACAAAAGGTTTCTAATAACAAAGGAAGGTCAATGTCTCCAGGATTTTGTACTCGTTGTGGTAAAGGTAAACACTGGTCCTGGGATTGCAGATCCAAAAAGAACATCACAGGTAACCTCTTGCAGGGAAACAAAGGGTTCAAGGCCCTACAAAAAAAAAAAAAAATGTGAACCATCCATCCATGAACCAGCCAGAAGGAAACCAGCAGTCAGGAGGAAGAACAAAATTAACTATTGCCCCTTTTGCATGCTACTGAAGGCAGTGCAGCTTTATCTGGCCACAAATGAGTCTAGTACACTATCCAAAACAGGTGAATGTTATATGTTAACCACTGGTGTTTATGGTCCCTTATCATCAGTGATAATAGGATTAGTCTTTGGAAAAAATGGATTAACTTCTCAAGGATTTTTTGTGTATCCATTTTTTGTTATAGATGGAGATTGCAAGGAAGAAGTTGAAATTATGACATCTGTATGGAAAGAAAAGACAATTAAGGCAGGGGATAGAATTGCTCAGTTAATATTGTTACCTTACATCAAGGGCAACACTGCTACAATAGAAAGAACAGGAGCATTTGGTACTACTGGAAAATATATATTTTGGCAAAAAAATAGTGAATGATAAGAAATTAAATTAAAAACACAAATGAATGGTATTGAAATAGAAGGATTGCTTGACCCAGGAACTGATGTCACTATCCTCTCATAGGAGTCTTGGAATCCAAAATGGCCACTTCAAAAGGTCCATGCACACTTTATAGGAATTGGCCAATTATCACATATAAAGCAATATGTACAGTGTCTTAACTGTGTTGCACCAGAAGGTCAAACAGAGAAGTTGAGACCTTATGTGGCTGACGTACCCGTAAGTTTATGGGGAAGGGATCTCTTACAACAATGCTGTACTCAAATTAATATTCCTGCAATCCCAGAAATAACAAATGATGAAATGATGAGTGCTTCTGGGGAAGGTATTGATATGTGTACTGAACAACAATCAGAAGTTGTGTCTAATCTCCAAACACAGGACACCCTAGGCATTGAGTTTATTGATTCTTTTGGGAAGGTATTTATCTGAGTATTCAAGAGCAATCACAAGCTGTCTCCAGTGTCCAAACACAGGACACTCTAAGCATTGAGTTTATGGATGCTTTTGGAGAAGGTATTGATATGTGTACTCAACAACAATTGCAAGCTATGTCTAGTGTCCAAATACAAGACACCCCAGGCATTGAGTTTCCAAATTTATACTAGGAGCCACTGCTGAAATTCCAACAGCCCTACCCTTGAAATGGCTAACAAATAAACCAGTATGGCAAGAGCAATGGCCCATAACAAAGGAAAAATTGGAGGCTCTTGAGCAATTGGTAAAAGAACAGCTGAAGGCTTGTCATATAGTATAGTCTACCAGCCCATGGAATTCTCCTGTGTGTGTGTGATAAAAAAGAAATCAGGAAAATGGAGAATGGTAACATATTTAAGGGCTGTCAAACAGCCTGGTATACCTTTACCTTCTCTACTACTAAAGTCATGTCTTATAATAGTAATTGATTTAAAAGATTGATTTTTCTCAATTCCATTGCATAAGAATGATAGGGAAAGGTTTGCTTTCTCTGTCCCTATTCTTAATAACAGTAGACCAATCAAGAAGTATCATTGGAATGTGCTTCCACAGGGAATCTTGAATAGCCCAACTTTGTCACAATATTTTGTACAAAAACCATTAGAAATAACTCATAAACAGTTTCCTCAATCTATTATCTATCATTATATGGATGATATTTTTTGGCTGATTCTGATGTAGTTACTTTAGAGAACTTAATTAAGTAAATGCAAGGAATTCTGCCACTATGATGGTTAAAATTGCTCCTGAAAAAATACAAAGAGGAAATCCTATTAGCTATTTGGGTTATGAAATAAGTCAACAGAGAATAAGATCACAAATGGTGCAGATCCATAGAGACTATTGAAAATTCTTAATGATTTTCAAAAATTAATGGGAGATATTAACTGACTGAGACCTACCCTTGGATTAAATACATATGAGTTAAGTAATATGTTTCAAACATTACAAGGGGATTTGAATCTAAACAGTCCAAGATGTCTAACTTCTGAAGCAGAGAGTTTGGTGTGTAAAAGAAGCCTCTAGTAGAAGAAGAGAGAAGCCAAGAGCAGGAAGGAGGATAAACAACATGGGTTAGAGAAAAGAACGTCATTCTACATGGCCTGGAACATCAGCATAGTTTGGGGAATAATGGCCCAGGAGACATATGTATATTTGGAGTATATTTGTAGAATGGAATTATGAGCTAGCTTAGATGGGCTAAGATTGCACAATTCAGGATAAAGCTTGTTAAAATCCATCAGGTGTCTCTCTGTGCTCACTTACAATGGCAGGTTAAGGACTGACACTGGCAAGCCAATTAACCATAATCCAAATATTGCAAATAATTTATTTTTTTCTATAAACTAGAGTCATCAGAGAAGAGAGAGCTTCAGTTGAGAAAATGTCTCCATAAAATCCAGCTGTAGTCAAGCCTACAGGGCATTGTCTTAACTAATTAATTATGGAAAAGGGACCAGCCCATTGTGGGTGTTGCCATCCCTGGGCTTGTGGTCTTGGATTCTGTAAGAAAGCAGGCTGAGCAAGCAGTGAGGAACACACCATTAAGCTGCACTCCTCCGTGGCCTCTGCATCAGCTCCTGCCGCCAGGTTCCTACCCTATTTGAGTTCCTGTCCTGACTTCTTTGGTGATGAGCCTGATGTGAAAGCATAATCTGAATAAACCCTTTCCTCCCCGCAGTTACTTGGTCCTGGTGTTTCATCATAGCAATAGTAACCCTAACTAAGATAGTTACTAACCGTAATAAGGACAAAGTTGGGGTGCTTCTAAAGTAAGAGAATTGAAAACTTCATCTGGTGCTCAGAATAAGGATGATTAAGCATGAGCGTGTACTGAAAGTGGGCTGGGGAAGGGATTGCAGACGAGACAGCGTGGAAGTAACATCTCATCAGACTCTTTAAAATAGCCATAGAAGCTCACAAGCTTCACAGTTTCAAATAGCTACAGTTAATCCCAGTGGATGTAACAATCTATATCAGGAGGGACACCAAGTTTAAAGAAAAAAAATGCCTATGAAAACAGCAAAGGCCATTGGTTAATCTGCCAGTGGGCAGATGTCAAGGACTAAGGACTGCTTAGTGTCCTACATCGTAGATCTGACTTGTTTTCATGGGGCTAAGAGGCAGATTGAAGGATGTGAGGTTTGACACCATCCCATCCATGCTCTGGTGATACCTGGAGGCATTCGGAAACACAGTGCCCTTGTTTCATTCTACAACCACCAGTGTTGCAGACCCCATTGGAGTTTAAGGATCCCAGATGCAGGAGACATGAATTTAGGTCCCTTGGTCTCTATAGAGTTGCTATTTGTCCCAAATTCCTATTTTTATAACACTTATATATTAATTCAAGTTATACCTCGTTTGCAGCTCCCTCACTCCTCCCCTCCCAGTCCCACTCTCACCTCTACTCCCTCTCCCATCTATCATTCTCCTCTAGTGTGGGGAGCCCCCACATATCATTCCCCCTCATTTCATTAGTCACATGAGGGCAAAGAGCTTCCTGTCCCACTAATAGGTAATAAAGTCCGTGACTGAGACTGCCACCCCCCACCCCTTGCTAAGGAATTTGTAGATGATAGGCAACAAAGTTCCCTATCATCTACAAATTCCTCTTTTAAGAATGTCAACCTAGTTGAGCATGGAAGCACACAGAGGATGTACGCCTAGTGCTGAGACATGCAGAGACAGTGGACATTTGTTACGGGACTCCATTGGTAATGGAAAAGACAGAACCTGGATTTTAGTGAAACATGCATATGTTCATTGTGCTTGACAAGCACTCTTCTCCCACTAAGCTATCGTCCCAGCCCTTGGCTTTTAGAAACAGGGTCTCACAATGTAGCCCAGGCTAATCTTTAAACTCAGTGTATGGTCCAGGCATCTTCAGATCTTCCTGCCCCAGCCTGCCCAGTGCTTGGCTTTCAGGGCTGCACTGACACACCTTGCAAGATATAGTTACTAACAAAGAATAAAAGGCAGAAGAGTTTAGAGAAGACTATTTGTTCCCTGGAGGGCAGGAGATGGCAGCAGTTTATATTCTGGAGTGTGAAGAAGCTATCCAGTGCTATCAGGACCAACATCTATGTCCAGTATCACTGATGAGGCAACGCTGGAAGAGGGTTGCTGTTTGGCGCTGGGAAGGATGAGCTAGCATTGTAGTTCTGGGGCCATCACATAGGCTGAGCAGGGCTTTGAGCAAACGAGAAGGTGGTGCTAAAGTAGCTATGGAGACTGAGGTTCAGAGGTAAAGCTCCTTGTGAAACTGGGGAACCAAAATGTCTTTAATTGAATGCTTGCACTTGGAAGATTGATGGGATATTTCAGCAATTCTCTCTCTGCAGAGGATTTGTGCCCTCTGAGTACAAGACCATCTATGTTTCTCTTACTGTTACGAAATTTAGCTGTTTTCTGTCTTGAGCAGTGTTCTGTTCCCAATAGACGGTAATGCAGTGGATGATGGGAGCAGAAGCAGTTTTGTAGTATTAAGATCTGCCAGATGTTGGGTATTTCTTTTGTACTTACATATAGATATCTGTCTTTCAGGAACGCAGCAAATGGGGCCGCCATATTACACGGACCCTGGAGGACCCGGGATGAATTCTGTTGGCAATACAATGGCAATGGCTTTCCAGGTCCAGCCCAGTTCACCCCACGCAAGCACAACCTACCCACCCCCCCCTTCCTACTGCAACACGCCCCCACCCCCCTATGAACAGGTGGTGAAGGACAAGTAGCACACTGCTACACTGAAGGCAAAGAGGCTGGACAGGCCCTTTTGTGTGTCCTTCCCTTCCTCACTGATACTTGTTAATAGGGTGGTCCAAGGGCAAACTGCTCTTTGATATTTTCAAAGCAAGTCCAGCTCTCTTTCAAGTTTTTTTGTGAAGGACATTTGAATCCACACTGTCTCCTCTGTTGCTTCTGTTTCTGATGTAGTCTGTGCTCTCTGAGAGAGTGGTGTAGAAGCAGTCCCGGATGGTTGACCCTGAGGGTTGACATTCCTAGGGCAGGGCAAGGTAGATCCTCAGGAGAGAGGCTAAGAGGAAAGGAAGGCAGAGCCTATGTGTCACGGGGGCAGATAAAGCAGTCAGGCAGAGATCTGACTCACATGATGCAGTCATTGGCAAACAGGTTCCAAGGGCCACTATCCACTGTCCTGGCCCATTCTCCTAACAGAAAGTGTGGAGATGTGCCATCAACCAGGAGGCCTGTTGATGCTGTTTGGTCTCCACTCATATTTTGAAAAAAGGCTTTCCTCTGCAGGGACAGGAATAGGAAAGCATATGTTGCTTCCACTGCAAAATGGGGGTCAGAATTGAGGCTGCAGTTGGACAGCTGCAGTAAGACCATTAAGTTAGGGGAAATAATTCCCTGCTCTAAATGGAGACATTGCCTTTTATGAATCATGATCTGGCTTCAGATGGAAAAACAAATGTTTCCTTTTTCTTTTCATGCATTCATTGAAGTGAGAGTCCTGTCCTTTGAGATAAGTTGCAGAGTGTTGACTCTTGGGGTCATTGCTCAGGGGACTCCAGCACCCTTCTCTTAAGTAGTTCTAGTGATGGGTTTCATGGACACTTCAGAGCAGAGGGACACATTAGGCTGGGTAGTTAGTTACATTGACCCTCAGAAGGGGAGAGAACAGCCAAAGAAGCCCAGCAAAGCAAGAGCAGCATTGCTGAGTAAAAGCTAGGGTTGTGCGTGATCCAAGCAGAGGTGTGCTGGGCTCAGAAGAGGGGCCGTTTGTGGGTAGAAAAATGGAAACTTAGTTGACAGACCACATAATCAAAAGTAGAGAAAGGAGTAGTAGTTAGAGATACTATTTCCCAGGTGAGAATCAGAGCTCACCCATAGATTTACAAGTAGTGGAGGGAGTTGTTAACAGTGAGGAGTTCTGTTCCCTTGCGTAGTTAGTCAAGTCGGTGTGTATTTAAACCCAGATTGAGACCTTGTATAGTAAGGACAAGGTGGTATAGCTAAGATGTATAGATTATTTATGTGTGGTATGGTGGGAAGTGGGGCTGCAATAGGGGAATGACATTTTAATTGAACTAATCAGAGCCTTTTGATAAATTGTTACTTGTTAAATCAGACATCCAAACATCTCTCTTGAGTGGGCATAGAAAGTTCTTTACCACCTACAAGTTCAGCAGGCATGGTGTCATTCTCTGTTGGGGTATTTATATGAGGCAGGGGTACAGGAAACCAGACAGTACATACATGGGCTTAGTTTAAGGACTGAAAGCATGGGGATTTGGTAGACAGTTTCATAGGAAATTGCAAGGAAGGAATGAATATCTTTTAAGACAGTTGTGGACAGAAATGCTGCTGCCTCAGTCATTGAGAAGCCTGTGTCTGGCTTCCTATCCCTGGACCCAGTACCCCTTCATGCTTGGGTCCTTGTTTTAAATAAGACAACAAAGCACAATGTCTGGTGTTTACAATCAAGATGACTACATGGTCCAAACACTTCCTCTCTCTTCTATCACTTGTGGTTTTTAACTTCAATTTCCTCTGTTCCTTTTTAAAATGAAGAAGCACAGTCGGTGCCACCCCTCGGATTGGGCAGAGAACCACTGATCAAGGCACTAGGCCTCATGACTAAATCTTTTTGATAGCAAATCCTTTTGAGAAACTGAACGACTGACAGGGCTCAGCAATTTTATACTCCAGTGTCTATGTAAGATAAATTTTGTTTGCCATTGAGCCTGCATTCAGCTCCTTCAGCCGTAAATACTGGAAACGCCTGTGGAAATTGCACTTCTAGGGGTGTTTCCTAGCATTCTTGTTTTGTTTTTGTTTTGGTCTGGTGAGTAATGCTCACTCCTTCCAGCAGCTCCACTTCATGTGTGTTGAGGTACTGTAGAGCCTATGTGTGGGGACAGACCTGAAGCAGACATGTGCATGCTCTTTCTTGGCAACACTTGGCTCATATTTCTTTGTTCTCTTTTGATAGGGTCCTGTTTCCTATGTATAAAAAAAAAATAAAAGTGAATTTGGAGGGTCCTGTTTCCTATGTATAAAAAAATAAATAAAAGTGAATTTGGTCATGTTCTGTGATTTTTATGTTTGAGGGAGGGGCTGGGGAGTAGAAAGGTGATGGTGATGAAGTTTCTAATGAGGAATTATGCACAATAGATCATGGATTCACATGGAAGGCATGATAGGGCAGACGATGCTGTCCACCTACATAGCCATAAGTTAAATGTTCTCCAGGAATGTGTGTTCCTTTTTATCTAATGACATGTTTTGAAAAATCAAGATAGGAAAAAGTTGTCTGAAGCAAGTAGAGAAGCAGAATTATTTGCCTCACAGGGTATGCTGGTGTTGGGGCAGGCATGTGGCTCTCCAGAGCTGGGTGTGGAGTTATGCAGGTGTGATCTCATGTTTTCGGGGGACCTGAGGTTAAAGGACTGCATGAATGCAGTTCAAGACAGGCTAGACAAGAAAGCAGCTCTCCTACTTCCCAGCTGCCAACTTTTCTCGGTAACATGGTCCTGATGCTATGATACACTTCCTCCCTATATGCCTAGAGCAGTGTAATCAGCCAACCATGCAATGAAACGTCTGAAGTTCATAAACCTTCTTTCTCTTAAATTGTTAAGAGTATTTTTCATAGTGCTGGAAAACTGAATAACATATAAGGGTTAGAGGGAGAATGAAATACAGCATTAACTGTATGACATACATCCATATATGACATATAGCATATGAGCATAGTAAGTAGTTCTCCAGCATATCCACTTCCAAACATAGCTCCAGGCAACTCTCCTCTTGAATTGCTGTCACATCATTTCAGGTGGAAGCATCAATGTCCAGGGTCAGCCCCACAGCACTCCTTGTTTTGAGGACATTCAGAATGCCACAAGATTTTTAAGTGTTAAAGCCAACCCCAGTCCCAAGCAATATCACAGCCCTCACCTTATGTCTTCAAGCCATTCCCATTGTGGTGGTTTGAATGAATGAGAATAGCCCTGGTAGGCTCATACATTTGAATGTTTGTACCCAGTAGGTAGAACTGTTTGGGAAGGATTAGGAGGTGTGGCACTGCACTGCACTGGCTTGAGGTTTCAAACGCCCACACCATTCCCAGTTAGCTCTCTCTTCCTTGTGTCTGTGGATCAGGATGTGAGCTCTCAACTACTGCCAGTGTGCTTGCTGTCATGCTCTGTACCACAATGGTCATGGACTCTTAACACCTGGAAACCATGAGCCCCAAGTTAAATATTTTCTTTTATCTTGACTGGTTTGTCACAGCAATAGAAAAGTAACTAAGACTTTACTTACCAACAATTCAGTTAAATCAGTGCTGCCACCTGCTATACACTACCATTCTTAAATGTTTCCTTATTTGAATCATGAGGAACAACTCTTCAGATACTTGGTATACCTAACCCCTCTCTCCTAACCCCAGTGTTATCTTTTACATAGGAAAAGCCACATATATTAATTTCCCCAGACTTCTTTATGGTGAGAGAAGGTAATATGACAAATTCTGGCTCATGAAGCATTTGTGAAACACTACTCTAAAGGCTTTCAAGAAGACCTGGCTTTCTCATATGTAGGACTGAAATTGTTGGTATTGACACATGTCTATTCACATCATTTTGAACATAATAGCCACAGAAGCTGGATTGCAACCTAGATAATCACAGAACTACCCACTTTCACACTATTGAACTGAGACAGAAATGAGAAAATATGAAGACTCCATAAGTCATCAGCACAAAACTGTCTTTTATTAACAAAACCAAAGAACTCCAAACATTTTTTATGGACATTAACTTTTTCCCTCCAGATTTCAAAATGGCATTCTGTGTGTACATATTTAAATTTTTTCAACACATTTAGAATACAGTTGTTGACATAAAACAAGCCAAAGAAACAAAAGTGAGATGTTCTTAAATTTGATTTCAAACATTTATAACTCTTAAATGGCCATATGGAACCCTCAGTTCTGGCTAACTTGCTACCTCTCCTTTGCCTCACAGAATGGGGGCTCCAGAAAAGGGCTTATGAGACAGCCCCAGGGGCTTCTTTCAAGAAAGTAAACAAGATCTCAAAGATAAGCCCTGCTTTGTATTATTTTTTATGAAATGGGTAAGAGGATTAAAAATGGATTGTTTGGATGAGTCTAGACAGCACTTGGGGTCTTCTGCAGAACGGCTTCCCCTCAGTCTATTTTTGATGGTTTGCCCTGCCTTCAGGCAGTGGGTGCTGACAGCCCTGAGAAGGCCATTTTCCAGTTCAGGAAGTGAGGTAAAGGATGATCTTGAGGATCTTTACAGAACAGAAGTAGTTAATGTGAGGTGAGCAGGAAGAGTCATGATGTAGAACCAAGAGTGCCTGCAATGAAGACATGTAGGAGGAGGCGTCTGGAAACCGAAGGCAGTCGTTTAGGGTACTAGACCTATGAGCAAGGTTCCACACTCAAATGGTACATGTATGAAGAAGCCTTCTCCTTCAGATTGTCACCCCATTCTTCCACTTTATAAAGGAGTAGAAATTAGGGCTGACACTTAGGAAGTACTGAGGTGCAGACGATTACACAATCCTGTTTTGTCTTTTATAATTTGTTACCTCTACGACAAAACATGCTCAGGAAATCTAGTCCACTTGTACCACAAACACAAATCAAACTGAAATTTATGTGACAGGATAACTAACTATGTGAATAAAGCTTAATGACCTTAAAAATAATTTTAAAAACCACCCACATAAGAATTGTCTTGGTTAGAATATTTTATTCTTTATATGTACAAATTCAGCCTAGTTTATTTTATCATCCCAAACTGGATGAAAAATAAGTAATGTATTAATTTAATATTCATATTTTAATAATTTACCAAAATGTGAATTAAACTTTTGAAGGGATATGGATCAATCCATCTGGCATTATAGCTACTCTGTTTTATATCGTAACAAGCTATTCTGATAACAGTGAGGGTGTGGAGTCTGTTTTAACACTATGTATCTAGGTAAATGTCTGAGAATTCCTAATGTTTACTCACTGTGTTGTGTTGATCATAAGATACAAAGAGGAAAGCGATGTCAACTCTGTCTTCCCCAGCTCTGCAACGCAGCAGACTTGCCCACTTTCCTTCTGATTTGGGAAGCTGTTTCTCACTCATGTTCTTCGGAAAAGTGCCCGTGAAAATGCTAACACAGTATCCTCACAGGATATCTAGATATGCTAGCTGATGTTTAAGACAGACATCACACAGCTGTTTCTTTGTTGATAGAGATGGCACTCTACTTTAGATACTATATACAAAATATGTGGCTGTCGCCTTAAGCACTCACACATGCTCAGCTAAGAGTTCATGTGACGAGTGTGGCTTTTCTAGTTAGTCAATTTACACCTATAGACAAGCACCAGGAAACATGCACACTATGAGGAGCCTAGAGATGAAGACTTCATGTTTCACACCTTTAAAGGAACACTGTCACAGAATGTTGGTGACATGGTTTCTATCACTCATGCTCTAATTTGGGGGTCTTTGCAACAAAAGGGGCTGGAGGACTCTGCCCTTCTTCCTTTCTCTTTTAGGATTTACAGTAGGTTCTGTGTCAGGCACTAATCAGTCAGTCAGGTTGCTTTTGGTCCAATGAGTATGTTAGTTGACTTTTTGCACCTCTTTAATCCTGCAAAAAGCCAAGTTCAAATGCTGGAAATCGTGCCGTCTCTGGTACCAAGATGTCAGAGAGAAAATGAACAGCACCAGCCATTCCTGCAAAGCAAAATGTACATCTTTTAGGAACCACACAGGTTAATGAACAAAACAAAGTGACATTTAATGCCTTCCTCATAATGAAAAGTACCATCATCCATTAAAAATGACATCATTAACAACAGCACCGAACAGGCAATTATACCATTTTTCTATACTATTGTGCATGAGTGTAGAGAGCTGCGACGTGCCGCGCCTTAAAGATGGCGCTGGTCTCGAGAGGGACGCGACAAATGGTGGCCCGTACGGGGAACCAGAAAAGACTCAGAACTCCTGCAGTCAGGGGCAACGCGTTGGTAAGTTCCTGGGATAAATCAGGACAATAAGGTTTCACGGAGATAGCGAACACAAGGTAAAGTTTCGCGGAGATAGCGAACGTACGGTGAAGTTTCGCGGAGATAGTGAACGTACGGTGAAGTTTCGCAGAGATAGCGAACAAAAGATACAGTTTCGTGGGGAAGCTGCAAACCGAAAGTAAATTTTTAAACATGGGGTTGTCTGAGTCACACCCAATTTTTCTGGCTCTTCAGGAGCTACTTTTAGCTAGGAATTTGAAGATTAAGAAGTCTACCCTAGAGAGATTTCTGAATGAATGCGATTCTGTGGCTCCGTGGTTTGCGGTGTCCGGGAATCTTACGGTATCCTGCTGGGACAAATTAGGCAGGGACTTGGATTTTGCTTGGGAGCAGGGGACTCTGAAGCATGGAGTAAGACCGATTTGGAAAATGGTGAGGAGTTGTTTAGAAGATCAGAGATGTTGTAATGCAATCAAAGAGGGAGAGTCAGCCTTGGAACTGCTGCAAGGGGAAAGATCTGAGCAAGTAGACAGTGAAAAGGAAAGTAACAAAGGCGAAAGATTTGAGCAGGCAGACAGTGAAAAGGGAGGCAAAAGGAAAGTTCCTCTCTATCCCGATCTCACAGATTTTAGAGATTTTAGAGATTTTGAGGACTCAGAGAGCACAGATTCTGAAGGAGAGCTACACACTCTACTAGAACAGTTGGAGAGGACTATTATAAGAAAAAAGGAAAAGAAAAAGATAAAAGAGAAGGACACGCAGGCGGCAGTCAGTGTGGGAGGAGCCGCTGCTGCTGTCGGTGTGGGTGGAGCTGTTGCCATGGCGCCTGACACGTCAGCAGCAGTCGGAGTGGGTGGAGTCATTGCTACAGTGCCTTCAGCCACGCTGGCGGCAGCTGGTGTAAACAAGGCCGTTGCCATGGCACCTTCAACTCCTCCCCCATATC
This sequence comes from Lophiomys imhausi, assembly GCA_907164525.1. Lineage (NCBI taxonomy): Eukaryota > Metazoa > Chordata > Mammalia > Rodentia > Muridae > Lophiomys > Lophiomys imhausi. Next base: position 234,230 of record CAJQZJ010000594.1, read on the forward strand.
CAGAAGCCACTCAGATAGATCAGCCTGTTCAGTCACTGAAAGTAGGGAGATCTTTCTGCCCGGGGATGTGGACACAAGTAAGAACAGAATAGAACATTATCCCACTGCACTTGCTGCTTTAGCCTTGAATGGTATCCAACAATGCTTACAGTCTTTTGGAGTTGCTCCTGCCAGTATAATAGTGCCTTATTCCAGTTATCAAATTAAGATTTTGTGTGGCACTGTAGATGACTGGGCAATATTACAATGTCAGCTTGAAGGGTAGTTTGTGCTTTTTAATGAGCTTCAATAGGTCAGATGATACAAAATGCATTAAATTGTCTCAGCAGTCAGCAGATTTTTTACCACAACTGAGGTTTGGGGGTAGGAGTGATGGTTTGTTTTCAGGCAATGGTTTTCGTCTTGAAGGATGGTGGCCCACACGAGTCTCTGACCGGAACCCCCCCAAACAGCCACGCTGGGCACCTTTTTGTAGAGGATCCACAGGAGAGGAAGGACCTTTTCCCTGGACTGGATGTCAGGAGCGCAGAGCAGTTTGGGTTCAACAAGATTATTTTTCCTTTAGCCCCATGATTAGTAATGTAGTGAATAAGTCTTGTACAGGAATGCTTGATATATCTATTAGAGATCCTCAGCAGACTGCCACCAATCCTTTTGATTTGTGGCTTTTGTGTGGAGTAAATGGAAGTTGCATGGACTTGGGACCTGTCATTATGCTTGGGGGAGGAATTTATCAAAGAGGTAATTTTTCTCTAAGGTCTGCTACCAGATTGGATTTTTCTAGCAGTAGTGGCTCTGGTACTTGGAATTCTTTGTTTCATTCTTATCGCAACAAGAGCTTTTCAGCTTCGCCAGTATGTCTCTGGCCTCCTTTTCTGTGGATTGTAAGTAATGGGAGTGCATCCTTAGGTGAAAAAAAGTTGGTATGCACTCCAGGTACATGTTTTTATGCCCTATGCTGGAATGCCACAGCCTTTCCTGTGGCTGTGGTGACTAGAATGCCTCGATATGTACCAGTTCCTGTAGAGGCTCCTAATACCATGATGCTATTCAGATTTAAAAGAGATTTTGGCATCACTACAGCTATTGTTACTGCTATCACTATTGCTGCTGTGGGAGCTACTGCATCAGCTATCGCCTTGTCTAGTTCTATACAGACTGCCAATGCCCTGAATAACATCTCAGCCACTGTGGCATAGGCATTGGATACTCAGGCCTCTATGAATTCTCATCTCAAAGGAGATCTTATGATAGTTAATCAACGCATAGATTTAATACAAGAACAGATTGATTCTCTTTGGCAACTAGCACAATTGGGGTGTAAGTGAAAAATACAAGGTTTGTGTGTTACTTCCATACAATATCAAAATTATACAAAAGCTGCTAATTTGTCCAGACAATTGTCAAAGTTCCTCTTACAGGATTGGTCGGCTGAATTTGAAAATTTGATGAGAGAGCTGAGAGCGACAATCGTACACATCAACTCCACTCGGGTGGATCTGAGCCTGGCTACTGGCTTGACTTCTTGGATACAGACGGCTATGGATCATCTTAAGGAGTGGGCGGGTGTAGGCTCTTTGGCGATACTAATGATGCTAGCCTCTCTGGTTTGCCTATGGTGCATCTATAAAATGAGAGCCACACAAAAGCGTAACGCAGCCATGATTATACAAGCCCTTGTTGCCATTGAGGCGGGCCAGTCCCCTCAGGCATGGCTTGCTGCCGTGAAGTAAATCTTCACTAAGCATAGTCCCTGCCCACTGAGGAATTCGTTCCACGGATATTAGGGTCTGGTAAGTCAGTGACGGAGTTGATGGGTAAGTCTCGGCCACCTAAGACAGGGCAGTCCCGAGTGGGGAGGCTGACCCAGAGACGGGTAAGAGTTTGAGCACCACCCTCCTACAGGCTCAGGCCCACCGTGAGATCCCCAGATAGGGGATTACGAAACCTTTCCAGGGACTTCTACCAACTTTAGAAAAAATAAAAAAGGAGGAACTGTAGAGAGCTGCGACGTGCCGCTCCTTAAAGATGGCGCTGGTCTCCGCCTTCCACCAGCCCGACGGTGAGCGCTCTCGGTGGTAAACAAGTCCATGTTTGGCAAAGACTGCTGATCTGGCTTGCTTCCGCATACGTGGGCCTCTAAGATAGCACTACGTGGCTTTACTTGATTGGCTGTTCATTTAGTATTTAGCCTGTGGGTTGGGTCTGCCCGGGCATTCGGAAGACTGTTTTCAAGGGACCTGAATAAACTGCAGGAGAAGAGCTTTTATTTGTTGCGTCATTCCTTGCTGGATAAGGGGGGACGCGACACATGAGCGTGCGTGCGTGCGTGTGTGTGTGTGTGTGTGTGTGTGTGTGTGTGTGTGTGTGTGTGTATCAGGCATACGCCTGCAACAGTGTGAGTACAGAACTCAGCAGACAACTGACAACTTCACTTGTTGCCTTCCACTTTGTTTGAGAGGGGTCTCTGTTGTTTTCTACTGCACACATTATCAGTGGAGCTCACTGGCAAGTTTCTGAGGTTTCTCCTGTCTCGCCTCCCAATTCTGGTTTCAGATGCTGAGATTATATACTTGAGCTACACATCTGGGTTCCAGGAGTTCAAACTCAAATTCTCACACTTTTGTGACAAGCAAATTTACCTATTAAGCTCCCTCTTCAACTCTGCTACATTATGTTTTAAGAAACAGCTTTGGGTTCTTATCGTGCATTTAAGATGATACTGCAGCATTTGTGGGTGTTGATCCGGGATGCAGCTCAGGGTTACAGTGCTGGTCTAACAGGTGTGAGGGCTGAGCACCATGATTAGCACACATGGTTAAAAGGAAACCAAAGCCTGTAAGGAATTTAAGAATGTTGCTTGCAAACTGTATATCAACAAATGAGATTTTCCTCTCTGAAGGGGCTGATAGGTTAATATAAGTTAGATTTAGTGAATACCTAAGTTTCTGATACAGTCTCTTAATTCGGGGCATGAAGATCAACTGCTGTGAGCAATTAGCTTATCAGCTTATGGATGAAGTCAGGTGAAATGAGGGGAGTCTCTTTGGACTGAAAAACAAGGTTGAAGCCAGGTGAAAGAAGGAAAGACTTTATGACCTGGCATTGCTTTCAACTGCTAAGTGGGCAGAGCCCAAATTAAGCTGAAGCAGGTGGAACAAGGAGTGATCCTATTTAAGGACAAGTGGATGACGCCAGACAGGCGCGTGCGTGCTAAGGTCCCCCGATATGAGAGAGCTCCGAGAGTCCTGCTGGAGAAAGTTCTGGTAGACCAATGGCCAGATCTCCCTGAGGCAGAAGGAAGCTGGTGAGCAGAGAAAGCCTCGGCAAGACAGCAAAAGGCCAAGGACTAAACCCTGTGGCTCAGTTTTGCCTAGAGGGGTTTGACCTGTCCGAACAGTGGCCTGAACGGAACTGTGGCCAGCTTTAAAGACTGAGGCAGAACGGCAGAGTTGCTGATACGAAGGAAGTAAGGTGGCCTACAGACGCTGAGGTCTCCCAGAGAGAAGAAAGCCTCAAGCCTTATTTAAAGTGAGACTTCGATAGCAAATTTACCCTGATGAACCTGCGTCTGAGCTGTTCCAGAAAAAGGACTGCTAAGTGCGTTAAAGAGTCTACCCCCGAGACTGGTTTCCTGACGACTGAGGACCTGCCCCAGAGACTGTATCATTCTAAAAGGGTATGAAAGTAGTTGTTATGATTATCAATAGGTTTAGTGGATAGGTTAAAGGGGTTGTAGGAATTTATAGGATTAATAGTTAAGAAATTGTTGGTGTTTGTTATAAGTGAATTTAGTAATAAATAAATAAGAGTTAAATAAATAATAATTAAAAAGTTCGGTTTCACCTCTCAGAGATTTTATAGTCTCCATTGAATTTTATATCTTCTTTAGCTTCTAAGAAAGTAATTTGTTTATTTCAGAATCATCCCCACCCTCTCCAAACAGGGCACTGACTAAACAACAGTTTCTGAAATTGACTGACAGCAACAGTGAGAGTGGGAGTTCCTTGCCCTCCTGTCCCTCCAGATCCATGCCTCCATCTCAGTGACAGTAATTACCCTCTCACAGTTTCAGTTTGCTTAGTTTTTCTTTTGCCACAAAATCCACACAGAACTATGTAATTTTAAATGTTCTTTTTTGAATTTTGACAACTGTACAACCTGTATACAACAAACTTTTATCATGATCCAGATCTATCACCCCAGAGTGGTTGGTTCCATGTGTCCCTATGCTCTGTATCATTCCATCATTAAGGTCACTGCCATAGACGAGTTTTGTCTGTCTCAGAACTTGACCAGGATGGAATCCGTGCATAGCCTGTGGGGACCGACTTCTTCACTTAGGTGTGTTACTACAGCTCACTTCTGTTTTGTGGCTGCTGGTAGTCTGCCCTTGCTGAGTACTGTGTCAGTCTATCCTTGCTGAGCACTGGGTCAGTGGCTGTTTCTTTGTTTCGAGTTGGCACCAGCTTTCCCTACAAGTTTTTTACTTGATGAAAAGGTTCTAGAAGCTTGTTTTAAAGAACAAAAAGATCACGAACATATTAGAATCCAAAAGAAATAGAACGTGGCCCTTGACACTTTTAAGAGGACCCTAGAGAGGCCTTGGAAAAGCTATTTCGTGTTTCATAGGCAGGTACCAATCCCACAGAATTCTGCCTTTGGCAGAGTGGGTGCTCCAGGACAGCGTTCCCTCTCAGTAGAACTATCTGTTGGACTCCTACATAAGAACTTGATTAGAAGTTACTGCCAGCCCCATCTGCCATGCACTGGAAAGGTATGGGGCAAACATGACCTGTTGACTTCCTAGCCATAGGGAAGCCATTAAGTTCAAAAGTGGAATTTTGACACAATGGGTATTTAAAGTTGCTATTTTAAACTTGAATGTATACATGTCAGTGGCCTCTACTTTAGATTTCAGATATTAATTCCTCTTGTCTTATGTAAATGCATCTCATATTTATCTTTGTGTGTGTGACAAGGCCTTCATACAGAGCCCAGGCCAGACTTATATTCCTGATCTAATAATGCTTCAGCCAACAGTGTGATGAGATTAGAGGCAAGGACCACTATGCCTGCCACATGTTTTTATGACATAAACAACTAAAGTTTTTATTATGAGAAATAATTTTCCTATGACTTCAACTGATACAGAAAAGGCATTGATAAAATCCATTGCCTATCTACTTGATATGAAATAGATCAATTGTTTATAGGTTCTGAAGTTTAATTTGGGACATAGTTATAAGATGTAATTCTAAAGTTATTATCAACTTATCTTAATGCTATGAAGTCTTTGCACTATGTTTTATAAGTTAGCCAAAACATGTGCGTGCATGTGTGAGTATGAGTGTGTGTGTCTTTTCCATTAATATCAGTTACTAGTAATTCTTTATATAACAAAGAATTAAGTGTGTTTAAATAACTACCTAAGTTTCCTATGAAATATATATATATATATATCATAGGAAATACAGAAGAATAAACATAGTAAGTATCTCCCCCATTCTGTAAGCCTTCCAGGCTTTGTCTGCGTATGTACTTCACAGAAGTTCTAAATTTTTTGGAGACACTTGCGCAAAATATACCAAGATAAATATGCTTTCTATCATTTTTTTCAGTTTAAAGTTTTCTTCAAGCAACTTCAAATGTACTAATGCTAGCCCTCATTAACAGAGGGACCAATTTCTCTAGCCCAAGTATTTACATGCACAGTTTTTTATTATTTTTCATACTCCTACCTTCAAAGAGGGAATAGGGTCTGTCAGGAATGCGGCACCCATGTGCTCCATAATCTAAACACCACTCTGCAAACTAAAAAGAAAGACATTTCTTTTTAAGAATAAAATTTCTTAAAAGGCAATGAATGGGACACTTTAATGAATTTATAAGAATTGAAGAGGGTGCTCAAGCTATGTCTCAGTTGTTAAGCATATAGTACACTTCCAGAGGACCCTACTTCAGGTCTAAGCACCCACATCAGGGGGCTCACAAATACTTGAAATCCAACCTTCTTGGGAACTTACTCATCTGGCCTCTTTGGGCACCCACACTTACATGCACATTCCTACAGACAGACACAGGGACACATAATTAAAAATAACAAAAATAAATATTGAAAAAGTAATTAAAGAGGTCAGTTTGGGCAGTAGTGATTCCAGGGCTTTGGACTCTACTGTATGGCAAAAACTCACTAGCAGGATAAGCATTAGGGACCTTTCCTTGCCTGTTTCCTTTTCCGTAGGTTACAACTACCTTAGAGCACAGTAGTGACAGCTGGAGAAGAAATGCACAATAATGCAACAGCACTCTGTTCCTTCCAAGCACCTGCTCCATCTGAATAAAAATCCCTGGCTCTCAATCTGCCTTCATACTTGGCCGCTGATCCCCTGGCCTGGGTTACTTATGGAGAACATGCTCAGCATGCTTCTTTGCCTTGGTCTTATAAACTGTTGCTGGAACAGTTCTCCATTGTGGAAACACCTCAGCCCTTACCTCTCTACTCTATGGGTTTACATCCTAAATAAGTAATGCCTTCCTTCTTACATCACAGACATTGCCTTGGTGTATAACTCATCACTTCTCCAGTAGTGACTCAACAAACATCACTGTGGAAAACCAAGCCCTTCCTGACCCTTCCCCTCCAGATCCACAGTGATTTTTTTTCTAAAGAGGAGTCTTAACATGGACCCTCCATTTTCCACATTAGTGTTCAGTATGGCTGGATATTAAAATTCACATTTAGGACCTAAACATCACTGGTAAGAGAAAGTCTTTATATAACTGATCTAGAGTAGGCCACAATGGTTCTCAGCGTAATCAAGGTGAAGAACTGGTCTTGTGCATGTCTGACTTCAAGTCTTCACACATCCCTCCTATGGCATCCCACAGCACAGAAGTACTCCCTCTCCAAGACACACTAAATGTTTCCTGACTCTATAGCTTTGTATTAGCTATTATAAAAGGAATATATGCCACTTCCCCAGGTTATTCTCTTCCTAATTGACTTGTAAAATATCATCTTTAAAGAAACAGAACCCCCTATTTATTTAACCATCTAACATTATATTTACCTTTGCCTCTAGTTCCCATTCTATCCTGACCCCATGATCTAGTAACTATCAATTTTATTCTCTTCAACCTCCAGGCCACTGGGTAGGCAGTTCTCATCACAACATTCCTCATCCTCTTTGAATAACTTCCAGGCATCCTTCCAGTTTTGGCTTACACACCATTTTCTGACCTCCTATAGGCTCTGCCCTCTTACATGCTTCTACAGCATCCCTTGATCATTCTGTGAGTGTGGGCACCCTACTGACAAGTGCACTCTCAGGGACCCAAAACAGGGAGGCCTGTTCTATTAGGGTTTACAAAAAAGAAAAGAGTTATAACAATAGCAGGGTTCATTGTCCAAATGGTATTTAAAAATATGTTATCTATAATGTCGATCTGTCAAGGGACACTGCAAACATTTTGGTGTATTCTTCAATCATTTTAGTGTATGCACATAATTACACTATGTGCATCATGCATAGTAATAAAAATACAAGCAAACATTTACCAAGTCTGGCTTTGTGTCATTTATGAAAATGCACTCAAAGCATATATAATTATTTCTATTTGGGGCCATGTGCTACTGATGTACACATTATAGGGGGGTAACTTAGACAAGAAGACAGGATGATCATGGAGTTTATATTTCACCAGTTTGAGCTAAGCCTTAAGCAAAACATTCAATAAGTGACTGAGTGACCCGTCTATGTCAGTCTCAACTATGACAGTCTCAAAGACACTGAAGAATGTCATAGTTAAACTTAACAATGAAATGGCAAAGAGTTGTTATGCAAATTGCAGGGGGAAGTATACTTTTGGTGAAGGAAATAGGTAACAACAGTTTATACTCCATTCTACTGAGAAGGAAGAACAGTGCTGTGTAGTGTAGTATGCATGAAAGTGGTATAAGATGAGACAATGAGGTAGAGAAACAGGCAAGGTAGGGTCAAGGCATGCAGGACTACAGAAACTTGGAGAGAGGAGGGTAGGTTTGACATAGTTTAATGAGAAATGAATGAAGGATTTAACTAGGAATAATTATGGTCAATTAATTCTTAAAACATCCTTGGAAGATAGTCACTTTCTCCCTATTTTTTTTTCAAATAAAGAAATGGAGGCTTGTGGAATAAATATACTTTAAAACAATAAAGTCAGTTATGATGTCAAAGGTCTGTGACCCTAGAACTTGGGAGATGGAACAGGAAGATCAGAGTTCACGGTCATCCTCAGCAACAGCAAAACCAAGGCCCATCTGTGCTAGCTCAGACCTCTTCTCAAAAACATAAGCAAACAAATAATGTCTATACTCAGCGCCATAATTCCAACCAGGTAGTATGATCTCAAAACCTGTGCTCTTTGGAGTAACCTCTATGTTTGCTACCTTCTTCTCATACACAAGAGACACAGAGGGCCAAGGACAAGGCTGTGCCAGAAGAAACAGATTAAACCAGAGATTGGGAGGAGTTCAAAGAAGGAAGAGAAGTTGTGCTTTTGGGCTCTGTTCTGGTAAGTTCACACGCTGTGTGGTTGCAGGTGTCCTCACCTTACAAGCTCGATACAGGTACTTCTTATCCTGCGTCAGGTGGTAAAGGGACAGAAAGGAATAACCATTTCCAGAGGTTCCATGGCAGATTCCATAGCCTTTTCGGAGCAGACCTCGCTGCCAAATCACATCACTGCACTCCATGGCCTCTTTCAAGTATTTTTCCTCCTTAAAAACCTGAAGAGTAAGAAAGCAACAGTGTTAGCAAAATGTTTTGAATAAGAGTCAGGAAAACACTTCCCCACTGATTAGAAAAATATACAACATTATGAAAACTGATATAGCATTAGGGTTAAACAAACACAAGAACTTCTCCACCCAGGCAAAGTCTGCAAGTCGTTCTCCATCATCCAACACAGTGAGTCTCCCTCCACACCCCTTCCTCAATCTCCCAGATCTAGCCTGGTCTCACATCCAGTGTCTAGGACTAGTATGGCTACCTGTGCCTGTGTGGCAACCAATCCCTAAGTTTCCACCAGGATCTGCCCCGCCTACCCCCGAACCCACAGGCCCCTGGCACAACACATTCAACCTCTCCACCCAGTCAGATCTACACCACACTCCAGGCTTGGAGCAGGACGCACATCCTGCACAGCAGCCCAGTCTATCCTGTTCATCTGACTTCAGTCCCTCTAAGTTATTTCTAAACTTCAGGCTCAAATGCAACCCCACATCCTCTCTTCTGCTCCAACCTGCTCAGGCCATACCAGACACAGAACAAACAAAAGAGGTCCCCACAAAAATATCTTCTCTCCAAAAAACTACCAGTCTTGTAGATATGTTTACCAAAGAGAAAAACCTAAATGAACCACAGGACACAGAATTTAAAGAAACAATCTGCAGAGGAATTTTAATTCAAAACATGCCTGGCTTCTCTGGCAAGAGACATCTAAAGACATTCTAGGTCTATGTGATCCAGTTGGAATGTAGACACTCCAAGTGGTACACGCCTTTTATCCCAGCACCCAGGAGACAGAGGCAAGCAGATCTCTGAGTTCAAGGCCAGCTTGGTATAGACCAAATTTCAGGTAAAGAAAAAAACTTAGGTCCAGGCGTGGTGGTACATGCCTTTAATTCCAAACAATGAAGGTAAGTTTGTAGAAGAAAGCAGCCATGATTGAAATTGATGTCGACTTGAGTAGTAGACAAGTGATGAATCAGAGTAAGATTTGACAGTATAGTCCCAAACTCTCATGTGAAGAGAGAGGAAAGAGAAGTTACTTAAGGGAGCAGAGAGAAAGGGAGAGAGAGGATGCAGTTTTACTGGGACAGTTACTCAACAGAGACAGGCTGCAGAGAGATAACAAGTGAGATACAGGTGAAGACAGAACTAACCAGAGAGAGAAATAGCCAGAAGATTAGAATATATTGCTAGAGTTAGTTTGAAGCCAAGCAGAGCAGTTCAGTCAGAGGCCAAGAGAGAAGCCAGGTTGAATCAGTCAGCTTGGAAAGGAGGTTGACCCAGAACAGCTGAGTTGAACCAGCCAGCAAGAGTTCAGAAAGAGCTATAAAGGGTGAGATAATTCAGCAGTGAGACTCAGAGGCTGAAAACATCCTAGCCCTAGATTAGATTGTATGGAGGCTAGACGCTTCCAGGACTAGGCCTTGGTTAGCAGACAGAGGCAGTAATCCTCGGAAAGGACAATTAAATCAGGCTAATAAAAGCTACTTTTACAACAATCGCAGATTTTTTTCCCTATGAATCAAAGGAGTTTAAAGAAGACACAAGAATAAAAAAAAATACTTGCAATACAGACACACACCAAAAAGATTATCCAGCATGACCAAGTTGGCTTTATCCTCGAAACCCAGGAAGGTTCAGCATGCACAAGTCAATAAATGTAACAGACAACATAAACGGACTGAAACCAAAAATACAACATGACTCCATGATAAAAGTCCTAGATAACATGGGATTATAGGGAATATTTGTCAATATAACAAAAGCTGTATATGAGAAACTCAAAACCAATATCACCCTAAATGGAGAAAAGCCTGAAGCACTCCCACTGCAGTCGGGAACAAGAAAAGGATGTCCACTATTCCCATTCCTTTTCAATATGTGCTCCATTCACTAGTTGGAACACATGTGAGTGAAATAAAATGGATACAAATACAAAAACAAGTCAAACTAGTCCTACTTGACATTCCAAAAATCTTTCCAGAAAACTTCTAGAAACAATAAATAAATTCAGCAAATGTGGCAGGATACAGAATCAACTTGCATAGATCAATGGAAGAAATTCTTCAACCCAGAGAAATATCAATGGGTAATATAAAATTTACTAAGTAGGCTAATAGCAGTGTGGACATGACAGAATAAATCACTGCTGAGTATAAAGCTAGATAAACAGAAAGTATCAGATCTCAATTACAGAAAAGAAAAAGAAACTTGAAAATAAAAGCCCCTAGGGACTTATGGGGAAACAATGGCTAAACATTTACAAAGTATAGTAAAGGACATAAATTTATGAATTCACAAAGTTCAAGAGAACCACCAACTCAACCCATCCTGGCAGGTAAGAAACCTATTTGTGCTGCTAACTACGCCTATCCCAACAGTTTCCTATCTGGTCACCCTTCTCTGGGTAAGGACCCTAGACACTCACCATCAACTTTCCCTGCTCCCTACAACATGATGAGGGCCTTCTATCCTGTGCTGAGCCTCCACTCCTCAGGTAGTTACCCTAGAATCCTACATTGACTCCCTGAAGACCACTTTTCCTACAGTTTCCCTCCTGCCCCTTCTCAGGGCTCCGTTCACACATATGGACCCATGACTCCCACTGCCAACTTCATGCACCATTGCTCTGCGAGAACTGAGAGCAACTTCCCCAAACTACTGAAGATTTTAAGTTAAAAGATTTTTAACTAGAAGGTCTGCTACTGGGCTTAGAAATTTCACCTAACCTGAGCTGACCCCAGACTACTTCTGATACCCAATTTGAGTATCAACACCCAATTACTCCCAGACTGAACCCTATACCTTATTCAGGTAAAAACAATCAGCAAGTGGAAGGTCACTGGAAACAGAAATCAAAACACCTAGTCAACAAAGGAGAGACATAATGTCCATGCCAAGAAACATTTCCAACATCTTAATTCTGGATGCTTAGGTCCCGTTTCCATAGCACAAGCCACATAAAGAACCAAAAAAATAGGTGATCACCAAAAAAGCAGTACTCACATAGTGATGTACCCTGAAAGAAAGCAACTCAGATAACTTACAAAATAATGATTTAAAAACAACAATAATGCATATGAACAAGGAACTAAAGAAGATATGAACAAATATCACAATAAAGACTATGAAAACTGAGTGGATAATGAAAACGATACAAGATATGAAAATATAATAAAGAGAATATCTGAAGAAAAACCAAAATGAAAAAACATAGAAGAGAGCCTCATCTACAGATTGGATCAGGTTGAAGAGAGAATATCAGGTTTTGAAGACAAAATAGAGGAATTGGACCACTGGGCCAAAGAAAATCCTAAGTCCAATAGAAAAAAGAAACAAAGCAAAACAATTAACAACAACAACAACAAAAAAAAAAAACCATGAACATAACCTGAAGGAATTGAAACACTATTATCATGCCAGAAAGCATGGTGTCATGCTGTGATAATGCAGGTCTGTAATCTCAGCAATCCTATCTGGAAAAAGGAAGCAAAGGCAAGAAAATCCTCACAAATGCACAGGCCAGGTGCCTGGGCATGCACAGCAGCAAAACAACACCAGACCCTGCTCAGACATGATGGAAGGCCAAGACCAACACTGAGCTCCATGTGTGTGATGGGCACCTGTGTACACACACTAACATGGAGATTAAAATTAAAGCTAATTTTCAGTGTGCAATTGAATGGACTTTCTGGAAGTAGCCTGCAAGCTTGGTGAGGCAAACTGTGGCCTGGACACTGAGGATATCAGAGAAGCACTGACCTGATAGGCCTGCAAGAGCATGTGGATGACTCCTGGAGCACCATGGCACCAGTGCACCAATCGGTCTGTTTCATTGCTTAATGAAGATGGGTAATTTCCAGACCGGAATTTTTTGTGGCGCACATAATCAATACTAGGTTTCACCATTTCTGTTAAGGTTTCTTGGTCCACTTTTGCTTCTGGCTTTAAAGACATACACACACATACAAAAAAAAAAAAAAAAAAGACAATTTATTTTTCTGAAGTTTTTTGTTTGTGTTGTTGTTTTACTATTGTACTGTGGCTAATCTGATAAAGCATTAATTATCCATAACACCAAGGAAGAAAAAAATTAGAATTCAACCCTATGAGGGTTTCACCCCTCCCCCACCACCTCGAACTTAGTTTTTTGCTTGTTCAATTCTTTGAAATCTTGAATGTATTAGTGTTAAATGTGTTGAACTTGTTTGTGTATTTTTTAAACAATTGGAACCAACAATTGAAATAAAACTATCCTACAGAGTAGTGCACTGAGGGACTCTCTCCTGAACTATGAAAGTCTGTTTTTTTGGTTTGGTTTGGTTTGGTTTTTGTTTGTTTGTTTGTTTTGTTGTTGCTGTTTTGGGGTGTATATGCTGTCTAAAAACTAATGTTTCATTTCTTCCCATGTGCCTCTTGCCTCCGGAAGGTCAAGTACAACACACTTCCCAAATCTATCAACTTACTTTTTCACTTTTGGCAAATTATTTAACCTCTAATTCTTTATAAGGTAATCAGAATAATTAGCTCCCATTGAAAAATATATGCTTGACTCCTTCATGCAGTAATTTTTATAATAGTTATTGTTATTGGTTTTGTAATAGTATAATAGTTATTAATTACTGAAAACATTTACTAGCTATTACCTCCTAAAATAAATCAAATTTGCATTAAGGTTTTACTAAAGAGTTAGAACTAAAAACAGTTGGAAAATATTTACTCTTTTGAGGGACTGGTTTGTTTTGTTTTGTTTTTTTAACATTTATTCATTTCTTCAAGTTACATCACAATCATAGTCCCCTCTCTCCTCCCTTTCCCAGTCCCACCCTCCTTCCCTCGTCCCCCTCACCCTCCTATCTTTTTTTTTTTTAATTTAAGGTGTATCTTTTCCCCCCAATAGCTCCCCCTTTTAGTCCAATAAAAGTCTCTTTTTCTTATAACAATAAATAAAATACAAAACAATAAGAACAATTAGGCTACCATCATGAAAATTATAAGGTATAATATACATTCCCAATGTCCAGTGAGGGACTGAGTTTTTTTTTTTTTAAATAAAAGTACTGAAATATAAAACATTCAAAGGGTTTCAAAATACTATACAAACTTTCAAGAAAAAATGGTAACAAATTGCAAGGGATGCTAATTAAGTTTGTCTTTGTCCTGCCACTGCAAAAATGGACTTCCATTTTTCAAATATAATTGTAAATATTTTCATACGTACTATACTGATAGCCTTCTAAATGATAACCAAGAGATGGGATGACCACATGACATGTGGTAGGGTACAGAGGCCATAGGACATGCAGTATGGCATCTGCACATACAGCTGTCAACCCAGCTTCATCATACCACTTAGTCACCTCTGTAAAGGGAGCAAACCAGCTCTATCACACTGCTTTGCAATGTCTGTAAAAGTTGGCAGGTGTTTCTAAATATAGCAGTTACTAAACAGTGCTTCTATGTACTTCATCTTAAAAGCAAAGAAGTAAAGTTTTCATAATTTGTATTTGTCTTAAAGAGCTAAACCAACCTAAACATTTACATATAAACACATGACCTTCATTAAGGAGTTCCTATTTCAATCTGCAGGACAAGAACAGAAAGAAACTGTGGGTGATGAGCAACTATTCTGGAACAAATTATATACAGAATGTACTGTTAGGAATTCACTGATGTAAAGCCAGGTTAATTATCTCTGACTCAAAGTAGGAATCTTTAATTCACCCTATTTGGTCTCTATGAAGAATTTAACCTCCCCCCATTCATGTTGGTCTAATATATTGTAATATGGTTATTATATTTACTATCCTAGAGAATTATCAAGTACCTGCATTAACATGTAGTAGATGCCAGCCATACCATGGGCTGCTCCAACATATTGCTTTCTGTGCCACTGATACAAGAGAGGGCAGCGCTCAGTTTTCCTTTCTTCCCTTGACAGAGTCTTTCCTGACTCAATAATAGCAGTGACTACCTACAGAGACAAGGAGATATTAGAACTCAAAATAACTTACAAGCACCTTCATCTATGCTAATTAACATTAGTGTGCGGGAGAAGATAGATTATTAAATTTTTTTAAATGTAAGCAGACATTATCCATTATCTAACAATTATCATTATTTAATAAATTCAGAAAAATCAGAAATAATGCTTGAGGAGAAAAGCATATTAAGAAATATACCTATGGAATTGAAGTTCTTAGTGTGAAAAGTTGAGTAAATTTTATTGCCCCTCCTATTAAAAACTATTCCAAACTTCTTACTCATTTCATAGCTATAACACTTTCCCTAAAAGCCAGAAAATACACCTCCCAGACAGGGTATAAACACTGGCTTCGTTGATAAGGGAGAGGCTAGGGAAATGTGGTCTTTTGTGTAATCGTCTAATATCTGGAATAACTATGTGGCAAAGTGTCGTAAGTCTTAGATGGGCATCTGGCCTTTTAGCCAGTCATCTAAATTGGAATGAGATGTGAGCAGACATAAGGTGGGCACCTTGTAAACAAAATCCTGACCAAGAAAGCTGGTTCTTTTCCCTTTTCTAGCAGGCTAAGGGTGCCAAGCTTTATTTGGTTATGTGGATAAGGGTATATGGAGAGGATAGGAGAACAAGATGAAAGAGTATGGACACCCAATCATAGTCACCTCATTGTAACGTTTTGAAGTTCAACTGTATAGTTCCAATGAATACAACTTAACCAATAAAGGTCATAGATTTTTAAAAGATGTTTGAGAAAAAAATGTAGCTATTTTTTAAAAAACATTTTAAGAGATGCCTTTAAAACATTAATCCTCAGTGGTGGCACACGCCTTTAAATCCCAGTACTTGGGAGGCAGAAGCATGTGAGTCACTGTGAGTTTGAGGTCAGCCTGGTCTACAGAGCAAGTTCCAGGACAGCCAAGGTTACCCAAGAAACTGTCTCAAAAAATAAAAAAAAATACTACTACTACTGCTGCTGCTACTACTACTACTACTACTACTAATAATAATAATAATAATAGTAATAGTAAAAATAATCCCACCTACTACTACTACTACTACTACTACTACTACTAATAATAATAATAGTAAAAATAATCCCACCTAGATGCAGAGGCTGGAAGCTAACATAACTGTATGCTAACAGAGAGCTGAGCATCGGTAGATCCTGTAGGCTCACAATACCTCTTTAATAGCTGTCTCACCAACAGTACCAGGCCCAATCTCGGTGTTCAGGTACAGTAAGGCATACAGGTAGCCTGCACGTCCAAACAGCAGCTCATCCGGAAGCTCTGATTCTTGACAGACAATAGTTCTATGCATCTGTAGAAGTCTAGCCAACAGGACAAATGATTATCCCAGATATCTACAAAAAAATCTCTCAATTATGACTAAAAACCAACCTCAAGTTCATAAAAAAATAAAATCTCTCTACTAATTCCTGTTTCAAATAACAAATTAAGAACAGATATGGGTTGGAGATGTAGGTCAGGGTTAAACGTGTGTGAGTTCGTGACCTTAATCTCCAGCTCTGAAAACATTTCTTTCACCCGAAATGTTCACCTTTTTCTTACCCTAAATCATACAGTGAGAACAGTGTTCACATTTTAAAATCTAGTGTTAGAATTAATGTAAACTCTAAGTAAAGATAGAGCTGAGATGTAGTTACTGCTTAGGGAAAACTAAATCACCCCATCTTCCAACATCACATGTCCTCACATGCCAGACACTCTACCAGACCCAGGAAAGGACTTGCTTTCTGCCTTCTGGAGAATATAAACGGACCACTGCAATATCCTTCACAATCCATCATCATTCTGTTATCACCATAACTAAGAGCTAAAGACTGAACTCAGGATTAGTTATTCTCAAACTAGTTTCATGGATGTGAGCTCACTTTCATGCATTGCAGACAACCAAAACTTGTTTAGAAATGACTATTAAAGTCCCCCTGAAATTAAGACACACTATACATATATAGAAAAAGGACACATGATCCACCACTAAAACTAACATCCTTCATGTTTCAGAGAGACCTGTTTGCAACTGCAGATTAGATAATAATTTAGTTGTTGAACATCTTTGCACAGTAATTCTTCAACAAAACATTTGGAGATATTTCCAGTTGCTAAGACTCACTTTGTGATGCACTCCTGCGACTCACGCTCACTTTTGAGCTTATGATATATCACAGCTCCCACAGCGAGGGGCCCAGCGTCTCCACAAAGGAAAGTGACTTTGCGACCACTCAAATTTCGGAGTGTTCTCTTCACATAATCCAGGGATCGGAGAAGGTAAGTCTGGTCACCAGTGACCCGGTTCAGCTGCAGGTACAAAAGTGCTATGCCTGGAATGATTCCCACCCACCCCAGAGAAAAGCATTACTATCGTCCTTTGTACTTTTAGGGAGTTCTTTTATAATTACATAAACATCTTCTTATGCAAAGACCCTGCATTTTGAAATGGGCAACATAAATAATAACAAAAAATATAATTTATTTCAGAAAATTAAAACCACTGAAAACAAGACACAAAAATTAGGGTGGAAAAAGCCATGAAACAGGTTGAAATTTATCATGTTAACTGGCCTAAAACAGTGAGTCCACATTTCACACTCAGAGAAGAAAAGACACAAGCCACACTATTGCTCAAGGCATCCTGGTCCTTTTCACACCCTGCCTATCTTCAGTTCTCTCTGTATCTCAGGATAATGTAACTTCTTTTCTTATGTGTCTACTCACACAATTTCCTTTTCCGTGACCCCACAGCAAGTGATTACTTTTCTGGGTTTTATGCCTCCTTTCTAATTTTGTGCAATTTTTTCATTTTTCTTTCCTCATGAAGCAACTGAGCATCTAACCAGTGACTCGGATCCCGACACTAAGGGAGCACCACATGGTGCTGAAGAACCAGAACAGCAGGAGCAGCCTGTCATCAACATCTTTTTAAATACAGAAATAGAAATCCAGAGCCAGGTGTGGTGGCTCATGCCTGCAATTCTAGCATCTGACAGAAGGGCACAACAGTATTAGGAGTTCAAAGACATTCTCAGCTACATGATAGTGACTCTGAGGCCAGAATGGGCTACACTGAGACTCTATATCAAAGTTTCCCTCACCAAGGACAAGAACAGGAGTTCTACTGAGAGCTCTTGGCAGGAAACCTTTGAAGTTTGATTTACTTTGAAAGCACACTCTAACTCCTGAGTTATGGGACTCTAGGAGAAGGGTGCTTGGATTTTATCAGTGCATGCTGTGGGTCAGGTGAACCCCATTAGTATGTCCAATTAATATATATAGTGAAAAAAGAGGTCAACATGACAGCACAGTAAAATAGGAACCAATGTAATTAAAGCACACTTCACAGGAAAGTACTGAAATAAATGTTTTGATGGAGACTAGGTCAAATATAAAATTCATTTAATGTCAAATCAAGGTTCTTCAACAGTCTAGACTTAATCTAGACTTTATTATATACTTAATAATTGAATTTTTACTCTTTTAATTTTAATTTTTAAATTTCTCTAAATATCTCACTGCTTATTTCTCAAAGTAGTTAATTCAGGGCATTTCACATCTTCAAGTTAATCTTCAACACACTTTAAAATTATAATATATAATATATAATAATTATAATAATGAATATATGCCACTTTAAAAGCTAGGTGATCTATAAGATCTCCATTTTCTTCACCCAGGCTTCACAGAAGAACGAACTCTATAACAAGATGGAGACAATGAGGACAGCCTGGGACTCACATCCCCATTATCCCTAAGAAAGAACCAATTGAAGATGAAGAGACATAGTACTAAACTTTGTCTTGTGGCTTTCTCTAAGTGGTAAGATGGCCACAGATACGGTGAGTGGAGAAGAAATTTGATCACATACGTTGGCCAAACAGTAAATCAATCCATTTTGCTTTACCGACTTCTATGACTTAATTCCCATGGAAAGCAGGGAATCTGAGGTGGGGCTTACAATACACGTTCTCACAGGTCAGC
Source organism: Lophiomys imhausi (assembly GCA_907164525.1). Taxonomy (NCBI): domain Eukaryota; kingdom Metazoa; phylum Chordata; class Mammalia; order Rodentia; family Muridae; genus Lophiomys; species Lophiomys imhausi. Next base: position 252,988 of record CAJQZJ010000594.1, read on the forward strand.
CTCCCAGTTTAGTAATGCCTTTTAAAGAGGTCAATATGCTACTCTCCACACACCTTCTAGCCATCTCTTCACTGCCTCTCCCAGCATCATTCTGCCCACTTTTCACTCATAAAAGGTCCTTCTCAGGGTATACCATTCCTTCCAGGAATAACTCCTTTCTTGGGAAGAGTGTGTCCAGGGCAGAAGTAAATATTTCAACTCATATACAACATAGCCCACTCCTGAACATTGGAGAAGCCTCCACAGGAAGAGGGTGATTTGAAAGATAGAAAGAAAGTCACAATAAATGACTCCAACTTCCAGACCAAAACAAAATTGACAAGAAAGACCAAGACAACATGTCACCTCAAAAACATTCTAGCCCGATGGTAATGGTTTCCAATGAGAACAAACTGGAAGAAGTTCTAACAAAGAATTCGAAAGAATGATTATAACTATGCTTGAACAACTCAGAAAAGATATGAACACACTCTAGGAGAACAACAACAACAAAAAAAGAGCCAATAAAATGGGGAAGTCACCCTAAGATATGAAAACAGAATTCAATAAGAAAATAGAATTGTTGGAGAAAAATCAAACTGAAATGAGAAGGAAATGAAAAACACAATAATTAAATAAGCTCAGTGGAAGGCTCCACTAATAAAACAGATCATGTAGGAAACACAGTATTGGTGCTGGAAGACACCAATGGCGATCTTATAGATCACCTAGCTTTTAAAGTGGCATGTATTCATAATTATAATTTTAAAGTGTGTTGAAGATTAACTTGAGAGGAACTGGATCACTCAGTAAGGGTCAATGATATTTTTTTTAAATATGTGAATGGGGGCTGGAGAGATGTTAAGAGCATTGACTGTTCTTTCAGAGGTCCTGAGTTCAATTCCCAGCAATCACATGGTGGCTTACAACAATCCATAATGAAATCTGGGGCCCTCTTCTGGCCTGCAGGTATACCTGCAGACAGACACTGTATACATAGTAAATAAAAATCTTTAAAAATAAATATGTGAATGGAACATGGGAGAACTTTGGGATAACATAAATATTTAGAATTATGGGCATAGATGAAGGAAAATGCATGCCATAGCCATAGAAATTAATTTTAATAAAATCAGAGAAGAAAATGCCCCAAATGTAGATAAAAAGGTGTCTATCCAGGTACAACAGATACATAGAACAGCAAGTAGACAGGGCCTGAAAACAAAACAACAACCAAAAAGTTTCCTCATAACACATTATAGTTTAAACACCAAAAATACAAAGAAAGGGCACTGAAAGCTGGAGGAGGGCAAGATCAAGGCTCTCATACAGGTGGCCCCTTTAGAGTAATACTTGATTATTAGTCAGAAAACTTTAAAGACAGAAGAGCCTGAAAAGATATATTCTAAATACTGAAACATCACAACTGTCAACCCAGGCTATTATACTCAACAAAAATATCTATAAAAAGTGAAGGAGGAAAAGCTCTGCAATACTAGGCAGAGAAGGCCAGAACCTGGATTCCAGAGGTTGGTGGGAGGGTATCACAGCCAGGATCAGCACCGTTGAGGGGCTGAACATGAGATCCAGCCTTTGCAGCAATAGGCTGGTGGTGGAGAAGATAGGCCCAATTTCTTCCAGCACATACAGGGAGAAAAGTGGACCTGGGAACAGGCTGAAAATGAGGTGGCCTCCTTTAACAAAGGATCCAGCTAGCTGAGGGAGAGTTGGCCCATGCTCAGCAGTGCCTGGCCACCGCTTTGTGGAAGCGGGAGGAAGCAGGAAAAACTGTACTATGAGAGCATTATGAAGGTGATTGAAAACCGGGCTTTAAAACATGATGGGGAACTTCAGGAAGTCCAACTAAAGGAAGCTAAGCACACTGAAGATGAGGCACACAGGAAGGATGAGGAGGAAACTTGTAAGTTGATGATTATTGAAGGAAACTTGGCTCACATGGAGGAATGAGCTGGCAGAGTCCTATTGAGAGGGTTGGCTGAGAAGATCAGACTGATGGAGCAGAAATGAAGTGTCTGAGCACTGCTGAAGAAACATCCTCTCCAAAAGGAGACAAGTATGAAGAAGAAATAAGGATTCTTAATGATAAACTCAAGGAGGCAGAAATCTGGGCTGATGTAAGCTGAAGTGCACCACAGTGAGCCTCCATAAACACAGGATGCTGGACCTGAAGGAGTTGCAGAGCTGCCCAATCCCTGCAGCTCCTCCCTCTGACCCTGACTCCGCCTGAGGCTGGTTTTTTATGTGAGGGCTGCTTTCTCCACCCATCTTCTCTTCAGGTCTGTCCCAACAGGCTCTCTGAAGCTCCGGCTGCGGGGACCTGAGCCTCTGTGCTAACTCCTTTGGGGGACCATGATTACTCTTTTGCTGGAACAATCATTTGTAACATTCCAAGCACTTCCACACCCTGGAAGCAGCAGTCCAGTTCCTTCTCACTGTTGGAAGGTAACCTTACAACTTCTACTCTCTCCACAGAGGAGGAACACAGGAATGAGCCACTTTACTTAGAGCCTTCAGTGCGCAGACAAAGTGTCCAGTATGGAAAACATCAGTGTTCTGCACAAAGTCCTACCCAAACAACACCAGAAGTTAGCCAAAAACAAAAAACTGTTCATGGCTGTGGAGATTTTCAGCTTTGATAATTTTGAAAACTTTGTCCTTACTCGTATTTTTTGTATTTTTTGCTTTTTTCATCAATGTCACCAGATTAAGTCAGTTAGATGTCTAAGATAGCCCACCTCCCAGGGCCTTGTGCAAGTTAGGGGAGCGTACTGTCATTCGGCCCCAGCGGTGAGGCCAGACTTATCTGTAGCCCTTTCCTGACTGCTCACGAAGTGGATCGTGGTACCCCTTGGTGTTG
>CAJQZJ010000594.1:260699-277445 GCA_907164525.1 Lophiomys imhausi
GATAGCACCATGTGGCTTTACTTGATTGGCTGTTCATTTAGTATTTAGCCTGTGGGTTGGGTCTGCCCGGCCCTTTTCGGAAGACTGTTTTCAAGGGACCTGAATAAACTGCTTGAGAAGAGCTTTTGCAAGTTGCGTCGTTCTTGCCGGTCGAGAGGGACGCGACACCCCTGGTCACTAATATCCATCAACATCAATGGACTCAACTCCCCAATAAAAAGACACAGGCTTACAGATTGGATCCGTAAGCAAGACCCGTCTTTTTGCTCCATACAAGAAACACATCTCACTATGAAAGATAGACACTATCTCAGAGTAAAGGGCTGGGAAAAGGTTTTCCAAGCAAATGGACCCAGGAAGCAAGCTGGAGTAGCCATCCTAATATCAAACAAAACAGACTTCCAACTGAAGTTAATGAAAAAAGACAGAGAAGGGCATTACATACTCATTAAAGGGAATATTCATCAAGAGGACATCTCAATATTGAATATATACGCTCCAAATACAAAAGCACCTACATTTGTAAAAGAAACGCTTCTAAAACTTAAATCGCACGTCGATCACAACACATGAGTAGTGGGAGACTTCAACACCCCACTCACAACAATGGACAGATCATCAAGACTGAAGCCAAAAAGAGAAATATTGAGTCTAACAGAGATCATGAACTAAATGGACCTAACAGATATCTACAGAACGTTTCACCCAAACACAAAGGAATACACCTTCTTCTCAGCACCTCATGGAACCTTCTCCAAAATCGACCACATAGTTGGACACAAAGATAGCCTCAACAGATACAAGAAAATTGAAATAACCCCTTGTATCTTATTAGACCACCATGGAATAAAGCTGGTCTTCAACAGAAAAAGAATCAACAGAATGCCTACACACACATGGAAACTGAACAACTCCTTACTGGATGACTACTGGGTCAGGGAAGAAATAAAGAAGGAAATCAAAGACTTCTTAAAATCCAACGACAATGAAGGAACAACATACCCAAACCTATGGGATACAATGAAAGCTGTGCTATGAGGAAAGTTCATAGTACTAAGTGCCTTCAAAAAGAAAATTGTGACAGCTCGTATTAGCGAATTAACAGCTAAACTGGGTGAATTGAGAAAAAAAAAAAAAAGAAGCAAACACTCCCAAGAGGAGCAGAAGGCAGGAGATCATCAAACTTAGGGCTGAAATCAACAACTTAGAAACAAAAAGAACTATACAAAGAATCAATGAAACCAAGAGTTGGTTCTTCGAAAAAATCAACAAAATACAGACCCCTAGCCAAATTAACTAAAAGACAGAGGGAAAGAACCCAAATCAACAAAATCAGAATTGAAAAGGGACAAATAACAACATTGAGGAGATCCAGAGAATATTTGGGCCCTACTTTAAAAATCTATATTCCACCAAATTTGAAAACCTAAGTAAAATGGACAATTTCCTTGAAAGATTCCACCTACCAAACTAAATCAAGATCAGATTAACAGATTAAAAAGTCCAATAACCCCTAAGGAAATAGAAACAGTCATTAAAAATCCCTCAACCAAAAAAAGCCCAGGGCCAGATGGCTTTAGCACGGAATTCTACCGGACCTTCAAAGAGGAGCTAACACCAATACTCTTCAAACTCTTACACCAAATAGAATCAGAAAGAACACTGCCAAACTCATTCTATGATGCCACAGTCACCCTGATTCCTAAACCACACAAAGACCCAACAAAGAAAGAGAATTTCAGACCAATCTCCCTCCATGAACATAGATGCAAAAATACTTAATAAAATACTAGCAAACAAAATTCAAGAACACATCAAAAGTATCATCCACCATGATCAAGTAGGCTTCATCCCAGGAATGCAGGGATGGTTCAACATACGAAAGTCTATCAACGTAATTCACCATATAAACAAGATGAAAGAAAAAAAACACATGATAATCTCACTAGATGCAAAAAAAGCATTTGACAAAATCCACCACTCCTTCATGCTAAAAGTTCTGGAGAGTATGGGCATACAAGGACCATACCTAGAAATAATAAAGGCAATATACAGCAGGCCAGTGGCCAACATCAAAATAAATGGAGAGAAACTTGAAGCATTTCCTCTAAACTCAGGGACAAGACAAGGATGCCCACTTTCACCATATCTCTTCAATATAGTACTTGAAGTTCTTGCTAGAGCAAAAAGACAACTAAAGGAGATCAAGTGGATACAAATTGGAAACGAAGAAGTCAAATTATCCCCATTTGCAGACGATATGATAGTATACATAAGCGACCCCAAAAATTCCACCAGAGAACTCTTACAGCTAATAAACACCTTCAGCAAGGTGGCTGGATACAAAATTAACTCAAAAAAATCAGAAGCCCTTCTATACAACAAACAAATGGACCGAGAAAGAAATAAGGGAAACAACCCCCTTCACCATAGCCACAAACAATATAAAATAATGTGGGGGTAACTCTAACCAAGCAAGTAAAGGACCTATACAACAAGAACTTCAAGCCCCTGAAGAAAGAAATGGAAGAGGCCTTTAGAAGATGTAAAGATCTCCCATGCTCATGGATAGGTAGGATCAACATAATAAAAATGGCTATCCTACCAAAAGCAATATATAGATTCAATGCAATTCCTATCAAAATACCAACACAATTCTTTATAGACCTGGAAAGAGCTATTCTCAATTTCATATGGAACAACAAAAAGCCCAGAATAGCTAAATCAATCCTGTACAACAAAAAAGCATCTGGAGGTATCACCATCCCAGATTTCAAGCTGTACTACAGAGCAATAATAGTAAAAACAGCATGGTATTGGTATAGAAACAGTCCAGTAGATCAATGGAATCGAACTGAAGACCCAGAAATGGACCCACACACCTATGGCTAACTAATTTTTGACAAAGAAGCCAAAACCGCACAATGGAAGAAGGACAGCATCTTCAACAAATGGTGCAGGTCCAACTAGATGTCCACTTGCAAAAGAATGAAATTAGACTGATACTTATCACACCTTGTAAAAAACTTAAGTCCAAGTGTATCAAAGACCTTAACATAAGGCTGGTCACACTAAATCTACTAGAAGAAAAAGTGGGAGAAAGCTTCGAACTAATTGGCACAGGTGACAACTTCCTGAACAGAACACCAACAGCTCAGGACCTGAGATCAACAATCAATAAATGGGACCTTATGAAACTGAAAAGCTTCTGTAAGGCAAAAGACACTATCATTCGAACAAAAAGGCAATCAACAGACTGGGAGAAAATCTTCACCAACCCCACATCTGATAGAGGCTAATATCCAAAATCTACAAAGAACTCAAGAAACTAAATGCCAAGAAACTAAATAATCCAATCAAAAAATGGGGGATGGAGCTAAATAGAGAATTCACAAAGGAGGAATCCGTAATGGCCGAGAGACACCTGAAGAAATGCTCAACATCCTTAATCATCAGAGAAATGCAACTCAAGACGACTCTGAGATTCCATCTCACACCTGTCAGAATGGCTAAGATCAAGAGCTCAAATGACAGCACATGCTGGCGAGGGTGTAGAAAAAGGGACCCTCCTCCATTGCTGGTGGGAGTGCAGGCTTGTGCAACCACTATGGAGGTCAGTATGGCGATATGTTAGAAATCTTGGAATAGCTTTGCCTCAGGACCCAGCCATACCACTTCTGGGTATACATCCAAATGACTCCTCACAGAATCATAGGGAAGTCTCCTCATCTATGGTCAAAGCAGCCTTATTTGTAATAGCTAGAAACTGGTAACAACCCAGATGTCCCTCAACTGAAGAATGGATTAAAAAACTGTGGTACATCTATACAATGGAATATTACTCAGCTATCAGAAACAATGAAATTATGGAATTTGCAACCAAATGGATGGAACTAGAGAAGCTCATCCTGAGTGAGCTAACCCAGACTCAGAAGGATGCACATGGCATCTATTCACTTATAGTAGGATTTTCGCTATACATTACAGGATATCTGTACTACAACCAACACACCAAAGGGAACATGGACATAGACTTTTTTTTTCTTTTTCCTTTTTCTTTTTCCTTTCTTATTTTTTGTTGTTGTTTGTTTTGTGGGTTTGTTTGTTTGTTGGTCTGTTTTTTAGTTTTCCCTTCCTAGCAAGGAGACACCTTTCACTGGTGGTACTGCCTCGTAGGCCCCCAGTGTATGAAGAGGCTCTTGGCCCTAATATGACTCCTGAACTGTGGTGAGGGACTGTTATGTAGGGGACACTCCACCCCAGAGGAACAAGAGGGAAGGATTAGGGGGTAGAGGATGGGAGGGTGGGGCTGGGAAGGGGGGAAAGAGGACAATATGATGGAGATGTAACCTGAAGCAACAAGTAAATAAATTTATTAATTAAAAAAAAAACAGGTAACAGGTTTAAAACACTGTAAATAAATTAAAGGTTACAGCTATTCAACCTGGTTTTATAAACCTCCAAAAGTCGAAAAAACTGAGAGCTAAGGTAAAATACATGAAATGCATGCTGTTAGCCCTGCGTTTAACTTCAGCAGAGATGGGAAGAGCACTATAGAGTTAGTTGTCTTATAAATTCTACAGTTACACGGAACAGGGTGGTGATGGTGCACACCCTGAATTCCATCATTCAAGAAGAGTACACCCTTAATCCCAACACACTAGAGACAGAAACAGGAAGGTCTCAGAGCTCAAGGTAAGCCTGATACAAAACAAATTCTAAATAGAGAAAAACTTCGATCCAGGAGTGGTGGAGCACATCTTTAATCCCTTCAGATGGGAACCACAGGTCTTTGATCCCAATAATTAGAATGCAGAGACAGACAAATAGGATTTGGAAGGACTTAAGTTTAAAAGCTACTTACAAAAGGCCTACTCAATACAAACAAATTGTCCTTTGAGATCTCAAAATATATACACTAAGGCTTGTTTAGCTCCAAAATAACAAAATAATTTCTTCTTTAATCCAGATTGAAAGATAATACTTCATATATTGTCAAAAAACCAAATTTGCTTCAGGAGAAATATTACCTGACCCCCCTCCCAAAAAAAAAGGTAATTGTCCCAGAGTTAGGATTAGGGCAGGGCTCTGTTCTTATCTTTCCAGGAGATTTAAAGCATCCATTCAAGGAATTCAGGGACAACTGGACAACGGAAACCTCAACAGAAAACAGATCAGACACCAAAGAAGACCAGTGGCCCAGATGATCCAGCCTTGCAGACTTCCTCAATAGCTGTTTCCATCAAAAATCTACAACCACAACAACCAAAAATCGCTAAGATCGTTCAACTCCACACACTGCCCCAGCCAGAACTTTAGTAAAGCCTGGAAGATCAGCTTCTGTCTACAAACTTCTTAGGACATCTAAACAGCTGAGCACAAAAGGACTGAACATCAAAGGATTGTATTAACATTTTTAACCATTTTTCCATTCTGGTTTGGGCCCCAAACAGGTTTACTATGACCCAGTTCAGCAGGAAGTCATTTTAAGAGAGCGACGTCCCATGCCCAAAGGGTGGGGAGGGTGTTTCTCCCCCCCCCTTTTTGGTTATTTGATGGATAACAGAAAACTTTGTTATTTAGGGGAAGAGACTACAAGCTATTAAATGGTCTTGTTAAATGGGTTTTTGAGGTTAGACCCAGGGACTTCCTTCTTTTTCTTTTCTGTATCCTTCTTTCTCTCCTATGTAGGAGTGCACAGACTTGAGAAAAATGGGACATAGACATAGTATGGGAAGGACCAAGAAGAAGGGACAGATTATTGAATATGCCCTTATACCTTTGTATATTGATACAAAGTTAGTATTATATTTGGCTAAAGTGGTATTGACCATTGTATATTGTGCAAAATTAAGATTGTATTGGACTACATTGGTATTGATCTTTGTATATTGATACAAAATTAAGAGTATATTTGGGACATTGGTATTGATCTTTGTATATTGATATAAAATTAAAGGTAACGCTTCTTAAAGGTATTGTACCTAGTAATGCTTAAAAATGAAATATGAAGCTCTGGCCTCTTGATACCAACCGTCTTAAACCATTTAGGATAGTTAAGAAATATAAACTCCTAGTCATGCAAGCGTGTCATTTTGTTAGCTACTATGACAGTGTATCACAGATATTCTCTAAGCTACTCAGAAATCAAGTTGTTAAGAGACAAGCAACATTTGCTTATCTAAATACAAGAGATAGATAGGGCATCTTCAAAAACCCCACGAGATCTGCAGAATATGGCATTCAAAGATGTTTTCTTAAATTAAGATTTTTTTTTTTGATATTGAGACATGTCAGCTCCTGACAGCATCCCCTATTCTACTCCAAGTAGAAGATGAGCATCGAAGAATCTCCAGTGTGAGATGGTTGAATTAGTGGCAAGCCTATCTCTTGGCATGAAAAACCCCTTGCTTCAACTGTAGACAGACTGCTGTCCAAAAAGGACAAAACTTGGTAGCAGGGAAGTCGACAGCCTAGCTCTGCCAAGACAGAGTAGGCAAGTCCTTCATAATTCCTGCTCTACAATCAATGTCTGTCAGAGAAACGGGACCAAAAGGCTGAAGATTGATGCTGTAACGTATGGAGAGAAAACGGGAACTGTCCAGGCAGCCACTGATATTTCTTAGTTTTGGAAGATGCAGGCCCTGCACTTCCTACATAATCAGATATATTTATCCCTCCCAGGTCTCTGAGGTGGTTGAAGAATAGATAGCTAGAGTCTCATAGTTAAATTTTGAGTTGTTTAGGAATCAAGAGGGTGTTCTGGATCTAAGAAGATGTTTTTAAAATTGTTATGCAAGTTAGTATGAAAGCTGAGTCAGATATAGAACTTTAAACTCATGGAGATGGTTAGATAGTAGAATATTAAAGTCAGGGGCCAAATACATATGGACTGGACATTGGGAATATATGCTAAGCCATTTAACTCTCATAATTGTGGCGTATTTATTTCTGTTGTTTTGTATAGTATTTACTGTTATAAGAGAGAGAACCATTTGTTGGACTGAAAGGGGGAGCTATTGGGGGGAAGAGGGTGGGACAGGAGGGTAGGGAAGGAATTGTGATTGAGATGTAACTTTAAGATATAAAAAAATAAAGTTAAAAAAAATAACTAAGCATAACGTAAAATAAATAAATAAATAAATTCACTGGGCAATAGTTGCAGTTTTAATTTTATTCAGAAGTTTTAAGTGAAAAAAATTGATAGGTCTGTGTAATTTTTACAGCATTGCCTAGGTTTTTTTATATGAACCTATTTTGAAGACGCAGATAAATTATACTATGCTTTGTTTGTAAATCTGTTTATAATTCCATAATTTCAACATGTACATTTAAAACTTATGTATAAACCAATCAGAGTAAATTTAAACAATTACCACCAGTTAGTCTTCAAAAAAAGAAAGAAAGAATATAGGTATGAGATCATCCATCACAGAGGAAATCCTGGTAGTAAGTCAAGATTTCTAGGAAGTGGAAAAAGAATGTGTGGGATGTCATGAAGAACCAAGCAATCAGGAGTCCTACTGTTGGAGTCAGAACAATTATCCAAGGGAAGGTGATAGAGCATGGTACCTTGAACACAGTCTAAACATTGAGAACAACACCTCACATGTACTGCAACCTAGTCTTCATCACAAACATATCCGCCTAAAAGAAGAAATGGGACCTAACGAATAACAACCAACTAACTCAATTCCTGAGTGCAAGTCCCAGTGCAAAAACACAGCCACAGAGATGACACAGGATGGAAAGATCCTCTGTGCTCATAGATAAGTAGAATTATTATAGTAAAAATGGCCATCCTACCAAAAGCAATTTACAAACTCAGCACACTCTCCATAAAAAGTCCAAGATAATTCTTCATAGGAATTGAAAAAATAGTTTCCAACTTCATACCAAAACACAAAAATCAAGGATAGCTAAAACAATCCTGAATAATAAAAGAACTACTAGAGGTTATCACCATCCCTAAACTCAAATTGTAATATGGAGATCAGTGATAAAAATAGCATGGTATTGGCATAGAAACAGACATGTTGATTAATGGAATCAAATTGATGACCAGATATCAATCCACACACCTATGGACATTTGACTTTTGATAAAGAAGCCAGAAGTACACACTGTGGGGGGGGGGGGTGACATCTTCAACAAAACGGTGATGATCAAACTGAATAGCTACATGTAGAAGACTAAAAATAGATCCATACTTATCACCCTGCACAAAACTTAACTCCAGACCTCGACATAAGGCCAGATACACTGAACCTGATAAAGAAGAAGTGAGGAATAGTCTCAAACTCATTGAAACAGGAATGGACTTTCCGAACAGAACACCGGTATCACAGGCACTAAAAATAACAATTAACGAATGCGACCTCATGAAATTGAAAAGCTTCTGCACAGCATTTGGACAATGCAGCAGCCTACAGAATGGGAAAAGTCTTTACCAATTATTCATCTACTAGAAGTATCTAAATTTAGTACTAACATGTAAAGAAAAACTGAACACTAAAAGAACAACTGAGTTTTAAAATGGGATGCATAACTAAGTAGAAAGTTCTGAAAAAGATGAAGCACAAATAGCTCAGAAACACTTAAAGAAATGTTCAGCATCCTTAGCCACCAGGGAAGTACAAATCAAACTCACATTGGGATTTTGTGTTACACCAGTCAGAATAACCAAAATCAATAAATAAAAGATAACACATGCCAGTGAGACTGCAAGGAAAATGCAACACTTACTCAAAACAATCCTGAGCAAAATGAACAATGCTGGAGAGATTACCACTCTAAATACCAAGATATATTACAAAGCCATAGTAACAAAATAGTATGATATTGCAGAAAAACAGACATGTACACCAATAGAACAAAATAGTACATGTGTACACATAATTACACCCATCTGATATTTGACAGACATGCTAAAAAACACACAATGGAGAAAAGAGCATCTTCCAAAAATGGTTCTAGGAAAACTGGATGTCCACTTGTAGAAGAATGAAATTAGATCAGTATCTATCACCTTGCACAAACCTAACTCTGAATGGATTAAAGTCCTCCCTGTGAAACCTGAAATACTTAAACTCCTAAGGAAAAAAACAAACACACACCATAGGCAGTACAAGATACAGGTGTAGGAAAGGACTTTGGGACTAGGGCTCCATTTGCCCAGGAATTAAGGCCAACAATTGACAAGTGGAAGCTCATATAAGTAAAAGGCTTCTGGACAGTAACGGAAGCAATCAATCAAGGTAAAAGGAAGTTCAAAGAGTGGGTGAGAATCTTTGCCAGCTATATATCTGACAGAGGATTAATATCCAAAACATACGAAGAATTCTAAAAACAGTCAAAAAACAAAAAACAAGAGATGCAACTGAAAAATGGGCTATAGATCTGAACAGAGAGTTCTCAAAATAAATATAAATGCCTAAGAAATATCTTTAAAATGTTCATTGTTATTAGCAATTAGGGAAATGAAAATCAAAACAACTTTGAGATTTCATCTTACCCTAGTCAGTATGGCTAACATTAACAAAGCCACCTACAGCAAATGCTGGAGAGAATGTAGGAACAGGAAATCCTCAGTCACTCTTGGTGGGACGGCAAACTGATTCATCCACTATGAAAACCAGGGTGTAAAACTCTCAGAATGTTCAAAATAAATCTCCCATATGACCCAGATATGCCACTCATTGGCATATGCCCCAAAGACTCAACATCCTACTCCAGAGATACTTGCTTAGCCATGTTCATCGCCACTGTTATCACAATAGTTAGGGAATAAAAACAACCCAAATGTCCTTAAACTGATGAATGAATGATAAAAACTGTCTATGTGCACAACGGAATACTATTCAGCTACAAATAAAAATGAGACCATAAAATTTGCAGATGAATGGATGGAACCACAAAATATTACATTGAGTGAGTTAACTCAGATCTGCATCGATAAATATTACATGTTCTTTCTCATCTTTGGTTACTACCTACAAATATTTAGGTGTGAGTATTGTCTAAGTTAAGGTTTCTATTAATTTGATAAAACACCATCACAACCAGCATCTTGGGAAAGAAAAAGATTTATTTTGTTTATACTTTCACATTAGAGCCCATTACTGAAAGAAGTCAGGTCAGGAATTCACGCAGGACAAGAACCTATAGGCAGGAACTGGCACAGAAGCCATGGAGAACTGCTACGTACTTGCTTGCTCCTCGTGTCTTGATAATTTTTATAGCCCCATGACTGTGTACTGAAGGATGGCACCATGCACAAGGGCTGAGCCCCCCCCCATATCAATCAGTATGAAAATACACTATGGACTTATGTATAGGTAAATCTTATGGAGGAATTTTCTCAATTAAATGACTCTAGCTTGTGTCAGGTTGAAACACAACTAGGCAACACAAGTATATAGGCTGTGTGTGTGTGTGTAATATATCATATTTAATTACATATACATATGCATATTATATATATTTATATAATATAGTACAAGTATATAGTAAAGACAAAAATCAGAAATGTAAAAAGTAACATGGAGTCAGGTGGAAGGAGCAGTCTAGAAGGGAATCTTAGGATACAGCGATATGAAAGGAAATGGGGGTGGGGGCAGTTAAATGAGGAGTAGGGAGGATGTAGGGAGAAACAACACTAAGGATTTTTTTAAAAGTCACAAGGAATCAAATTATTTTTATTTACCTATAATTACATATAATATATATAAATGTATGTGTACACACACACGCACACACACAGTCAATGAAGGTATGCCACTTGGGCTTCCACAGGGACTTGGCGGTGCCACCTCCCTGGTTCTACCTTCACAGCACATGTCTTACTGGCTCAGGCAACTCCACACCACAGCTGCTGCTATCTTTAGTGGCCATCCCATCATACTTGCATCTCTAGCATGCTTCGGTTTCTACTGCAACTGAGGGGGGCTCCTACCTTTACCAACAGTCTCTCCTAAGCTATCTTCAGTATTCTGACCTTGCTTCATGGTGCCAAGCCTCAGAATTTCTCCATGATTCCCTTAATCCTAGGCTCTCATGCCACCAAACCCAGTACTGCCGGGGAGACTTTTACACTACCAAGTTCAGCTACTAGCAAGAGATGCACCCTTTGACTCTTATGGATCATTGCTTCTATATGCTAACCCTGAGAAAATAATCCCAGATTTCACTGCAATGATGCTGGTCTCTTAATCACAGAAATTTTTTTTAACCCTCAGCTAACCAATAAAGGAAAAGGTTCACTTCAGTGGTGCTAATCTCTTGTTAATCACAGTTGATTCTTCAGCCCCAGCTGACCAGAAACCACAGGCTCTTAGTACAAAAACAGCACATAATATAACTTCCTAATCTTTAAGGAACTGTCAAACTTTTCTCTTGAAACCTCACAAACCAGTCCTCCATCATCTGCATTTCTCACACCATTGTTATCTTCTCAATTTCCAAAACAGAAGCTCATCAATGTCTGAGCTCTTTCTATCCAAAATTGAAGACTTCTACAATCCTCCCAAAACCAACAAGGCCAGGTCTGTCAGAGCAACACCCCATGAATCAGGTACCAATCTCTTTATTAGTTGAGTTTCTATTGCTGTGGTAAACACTGTGACCAAAAACAGGTTGGAAAGGTTGGAAACACTCCATCATGAAGGGAGGTCAGGGCAGAGACTCAAGGCAAGAACCTGAAAGCAGGAACTGAAGAACAGATGGATGAACATTGCTTACAACTTGCCCTCCATACTTCTCTTAGCTTGCTTCTTTATACAATTCAGGACTACATCACTAGACCCTCCTATCTCAATTACTAATCAAGAAAATATTACCAGGGGCTTGCCTACAGGCACTCTGATAGAAGGGTGTTCACAATTGAGGTTGATCTCTCTTCCCAGATGACTGTAGCTTCTATTAAGTTGACAAACAAACAAAAATAGCATACACACTAAGAACAGATCGATATTTAACAAAAACTTATTGTGAACAGAGAATCATGGATTGGTGTTATCTTGGGTATTTTGGATATTGAAATTTGGCCTTGGCAATTTTATAAACTTTTAATCATCAAACATATCTCATACTAAGTCTTACCCCTCACAAATCTTGAAGAGCTTATTTGAACTCTCTGTGACTTGATTTTAATTGTTTAATTTGTCTTCATCTTTTACCATTCATTTTTAAGACTTTATTGCATAAGATCACATCATTTTTTTAATCTTTTTTGTTCAAAGTATAAACTTATACTTACATTCTTCTCAACATTTCTCCCTCTTATGTTTGTTTCAGTATTTTTCTGAACAAGATGTGAATCCAAATTCCATACACAGCATAAGTAGTAAGTTAATATTACTTTTATACATATTGTTAAATTGACAAAAAAAAATTTGTCCACTGTAACTTTCTTATGAATCTCTTTGAGGATGATTGTAGGGATTCTTTTTTTTGGAATTTTTTCTCTTTTAGATTAAAAATAGACATTTTTTTCATACAATATATTGTTTATGGTTCCCACCCCCAACTCCTTCCAGATTCTCCCCACTTCTCCAGCCAATCAAATCTTCCTATCTCTCATCAGAAAAACAAAAACAAAAACAAGAACAAAAAACAATTAGGCTTCTCTTCAAGTCTTTATTTATTTATTTATTTATTTTCGAGACAGGGTTTTTCTGTGTGTCTCTGGCTGTCCTGGACTCACTTTGTAGACCAGGCTAGCCTCAAATTCACAGAGATCCACCTGCCTCTGCCTCCCGAGTGCTGGGATTAAAGGCATGTGCCACCATGCCTGGCCCAGGCTTCTCTCAAAAGAAATAAAAGAAAGGAAAAAATAAATAAAAGCAAACAAACCTAAATAGGACAAAACAAATAAGGAACAGTAAACACAAAGGAACCAAAGAAAAAGCACAAGAAACACATACAGATGTAGAGACACATATTGGCACACAAAGACATCCCCTAAAAACACAAAATCAGAACTTGTAATTGTTGGGGTTGGTCTTGTGCACTGTGTATTCAGATGCTGAGTTCTGTGCCCCAAGATCAGGCTGCAGTCTGGACATGACCAATCGGCTGTAAAGAATGCTGCCCAATTATCTCTGATTGTTTAATAAAAAGCTGGAGCCTATGACTGGGCAGGCAGAGGAGACAGAACGAAAGAATGCTGTCCAGTTATCTCTGATTGTTTAATAAAAAGTTGGAGCTTATGACTAGGCAGAGGAGACAGAATGTTGGGATTGGGATTGGGATTGGGATTGAATGAGGGGTCTCAGGTAAGAACAAATAAGGGCGGAAGAAAAAGAAAAGGAAGAAGGAAGTTGCCACGAGGCAGGATAGACCACAAGGATGGACCATGAATGAGCATGTGGCCAATAGAAGTTCACCCTGAGGACACACATTCCGATCCTGAAACAGAGCGATCCAGGTCAATTCTAATATGGCAAGTAATAGGGCATTGATCTGGGTATTAAAAGCCTAGTTGGGTTAGAGCAGCTCAGAACCTGCCCAGTATAGTGCCAGCAGCTTATTAATAAAATATGATTTTTCTGTATCATTTACTCGGGAGCAAAACAGGCTAGAGTGAGATAGGCACCCCCTGCAGATATGTGGGAGCTAGTCAGGTTAGAAAAAAACACAAAGTATTAATTTAATAATGAGCAAAATAATAATCAAAAGACCTGTAGGGTAAAACAAGAAAAAGGTGTAAAATCCCCAAAGCATTTTGGGGAAAAACAAACAAACAAAAAATACTCTAAAAAATGCTGTTGAGTCTGTGTTTACTATCTACTGCTGGGCATGGGGCCTGGACTTAATAGTGGTTTGTATATCCGGTGAGACTCAGAGTAATCATTTGTGAGTAATCAGTTACAGATAGCTTCTGGGGGCATGTGTCCACTTCTGCTTTCAGCTCTAGCACCCCATAGGATCTAAATCCTACACAAGCCCTGTGCATGTTGTCGCTGCTTCTGTGAGTTCATATGCATATCAGTCTCTGTAGTTGGGTATGTGCCCAAATAATGCCAGCGCTGGATCTTAAGATCTATTCTCAACTTCTTGAGAAACCACCACAGATTTCCATGCTGGTTGCACAATTCTGCATCCCTAACAATGATGATATGTGTTCCTCTTTAACTCTACTTCCTTGCCATCATGAGTTGTCATTTGTTTTATTGATCTTGACCATTCTGACTAATGTAAGATGAAATCTCAAAGTACTTTTGATTTTCATTTCCCCATGACTAAGGATGTTGAACATTTCTTTACATGTTTCTCAACTATTTCTTCTTTTGAGAACAGTGTTTGGATCTGTACCCCATTCTTAATTGGGTCATTGTTTTCTTTTTGTTCCTTTTATTGTAAATAAATTTTTTTTCATACAATATATTCTCATTAGTTTATTCTCTCCCTACTCCTCTCAATTCCACCTCCCCTCGCACTTGGATCCAGATCCTTTCGGTCTCTCATTAGAAAAAAAAAATCTAAGGAATAATAATGAAACATAATCAGATAAAACAAAAACAAATAAATCAGAATAGGACAAAATGACCAAAAAAGAAACACAATGAAAAAAAGAAAAAAAGCATAAGAAATGCATAGAGACGCGCACACACACACACACACACACACACACACACACACTATATATATATACACACATATATATATATATATATATATATATATATACATATATACATATATATGTATATATATATAAACAGGAAAAAATATTATCACCAGCCAATAGCTAATAAAGTCTGCCAACCACTATGAGAAGATGGTGAGATTATACCTTACTGAGCTTTGAAATGACTACATCTTCATGACAAACCCTGAATCAGAACCACACAGCTAATTGCAACATTGCTTACCCTCAGACACTGTGTGAGGTAACTTTTTAAAAGTTGTTAAATTCCGGGTAATTGATTATCTGTCATCAGATAGCAACTACCCAGAGCCTTATCCTTATGCGCTCTCAGTCCTAGCAGTACAGGTTGTTCCTCACATCTGCTAGTCCTATATTCTCTAGAGCTCTCTTACTTCTTATGAGACATCTTTTCATTATACCAATCTCATTATAGTTAATAACAATTCCTTACATTAATTTTCTTCTATCAAATTCAGTGCTGTTTTCCACCTGATTGGATCCTCAAAAAATAGCACATAAAACTGATGCTGCTTGTTAAAAAAAAAAAAAACCATATACTTCAACTCTGAACTGGATGGACATAAGCAATTCAAGATAAAGGGCTGTTAAGTATTAAAAGTATATGTTATAGAGAGAAACTACTGTTACCATGGATAACTGCTTTCATAGTATTTGGACCCATTCCTTTCTTCTTTTAATTTTCATTTTCAAGGACACGCAATTTCCATTTCACCTGTTCTTTAGCTCATAATCACAATGCTGGAATGATACTGTCTTTATTACTGTTCTATTACGGTGAACAGACATCATCACTAAGGCTACTTAAAAAAGTATTTAACTGGAGGTTTGCTTACAGTTTCAGAGGGTCAGACAATCCATTTTCCATTATGGCAGAAAGCATGGCAGGCAGGCATGGTGCCAGAGCAGTACATGAGAGCTTATATCCTACTCCACAGACAGAAGACAGAGAAAGAGTGAAGCTGGACCTGGTCTTTTGAAATCTCAAAGCTCACCCTAGTGACGTATCTCCTCAAACAAGGCCATACCTTCTAATCCTTTCTAAACAGTCTACCACCTGGGATGCAAACATTCAAATATATGAGCCTATATGGGCCACCACAGATACTACTTTACCATTTGGCTGTTTAGAATTATCACAAGCCTTTTTATTTACAAGTTAATTTGATATATTTTTGATACGAAAATCACACTTACCCAGATATAAAAGATAAAAAAAAATACTCAATCTCAGTACTTTGTTTTGAGTTGGACCAATTCTCCATTGTGTGACATTGAAAATGAAAGTTACCTGCTCTCCATATTAATGCAGTGTTTACTATTCTCATGGATACAGGTTACTCCACCAATCATCTGTCAGTGTACTTCACTTTGTAGTAGGCATCTTTCCCCAGAGATATATTAAAAGAGCAATGAGTATTAAATATGAATAATGGATTTTCTAAACTTTGTCATAGATTTTAGTTGTAAAACAAATTTCAACATTGTTATGAATAAAAACACACAAGAAAAATTACAGATCAAACTCTCTGATGAACACAGATGCAAATAAAATATTTGTAAACTAAAGTTCAGATAAAAAAGATATTCACCATGATGAAGTTGGTTTCATTGTGCAGATGTATAATTGCTCATCATACATAAATAAATATAATTCTTCATATGAAGATGGAAATCAAGGGATCATCTAGCCTTTAACAAAATCCAACATTCTCTCATGATAAAAATCATGGAGAGGCTAAGGAATGCAGAGTATGCCTCATCATAGTAAAGCTATATATGATAAACCTACATCTAACATCAAACTAAAAGAGGAAAACTCAAAACAATTCCACTAAAATCATGAACAAGACAAAGATTCCCATGTTATGCACTCCTCTTCAAGGGTGCTTGAATTCTTAGGGTAATAAGACAAAGAAGTAAACAAAGGGACGTCAATAGGAAAAGTCAACGATCAATGCTATACATTAGAGACTGCATCGAGAGAGAGAGAGAGAGAGAGAGAGAGAGAGAGAGAGAGAAAGGAAGAAAGAAAGAAAGAAAGAAAGAAAGAAAGAAAGAAAGAAAGAAAGAAAGAA
>CAJQZJ010000594.1:277455-351668 GCA_907164525.1 Lophiomys imhausi
TAACCTGAAGTAATAAATAAACGAAAGAAAGAAAGAAAGAAAGAAAGCTCTTAAGAGCGGATAAGCACTTCCCACAATGTGGCAGTATACAAACTTACATCTGTTTACTACAGATCCATATTAATAAAAATGTCATGGTGCTGGAACAAAAACAGACATGCAGATCAATGGAATATAATAGAGAACCAGATATAAGTCCATGCTACTACAGCTATGTGGTTTTTTATTTTGTTTCATTTTGGCAAAAATTCCAAAAACCTGTCACTGAGGGGGGAAAAAAAGGTCTTCTTAAACAAATGATGTTGTGTAGGGGAGAGGGGAGCAGTTGAAGTCTTGAATGAATGTGTATTATTGACACGAACATGACCATGTCAAGGACCCCAATGACACAAAGCTTGCGCACTGCACAGCCTTCCCGGGGTCAGGATCAGGGAAATGTCAAAGCCTTCCTTGTTCCGAGTATGGATGCTGACAGTGTTTGCAAAGCATCAACCACACCTTTCTTCCTGAATGACTGTAGCCTGAGACTGCTCTGCTGAAGAGACTACTCATAAAGACTAACCAACCCACCTCCTCACTCAGCTGTATATAATAAATCCAACCCCTCACTCAGCTGTACACAATAAGCCCACCTCCTCACTCAGCTCTATTAATAAATGCACTGAGTCTGTGCTGCTGAGAACAGCTCATGAGACATCCACTTTTCTTTAAGTATATCTGTTGTTTCTTCATTCCCCCATTTCCCCATCAGGTCAATCACAAAGCCGTACAGGTCATGGCAGTGGTAGGAATAACAAGGATCAACATAAAAAAAAAAAAAGAAAAAAAGAAACTTCTTCATCTGGCACAAAACTCAACTCCAAAATGATGAAGGACCTCAACATAAGATTTGATACTCTAAAACTAGTGGAGGAAAGAGTAGGGAGTATACATCGGTGTGTAGGTATAGGTAAGCACTTTTTAAATGGGAATCCAGTAGCATAGACAATATGACCTGTTGTCAGAATGACCATCATCAAGAATAGAAATAACAAATGCTAGTAGCATGGTTGTAGAAAAGGAGGTACCTTTTACACTGTTGGTGAAAGTGTAATCGCCTGCAGCCAATTTGGTCCCTAACTCAAAAGTAAGAAATAAAAATATCTTATGTGCTGAGCATAATGGAGCATATCTTTAATCTCAGCTCTCAGGAGGCAAAGACAAGTGGGCATCTGTGAGTTCCCAGGGATACATAGTGAGACTCTTGTTTCAGAAATGAATAAATAATGCTTTAAGGCTCAGCTATTGCACTCTTGGGCATATACCCAAAGTGATATTCCATATCACTACAAATGGCAGATGAGGGTTTGACCTAAATGAGCCATTTGTGCCACACCCTCTAAGATTTGGAAGAATGGTCAGGGGAAAAAAAAAAGTGAAAGCCAGAAGATAGGGAAGAAGAACGGAAAAATTCTGGACTCTAAATACGAAACACAAATGTAACCATGAGCTCAGGATTGCTATAATTATCTGCACTGGATGTGGATAAGAGAGGCCCACCCGACAATCAGTCACGGATGGGGAGAGGCTTATAGGACCCTAACCCTGTTGAACGATCAGTTACAGACTGACTCTGGACCAGGGGTAGCCGTTGTCTTCAGTTGTGTACCCTGGTGAACCCACGAGGTTCCAATGGATAGTCCAAAGAGACGATCCTGGTCATGCCCAGGGGGGACGCAAACAACTAACCAACAAACAAAAGACATAAATGTCGTGGGAACAATTAGTAGGGGAAGTAGCGATACAGAGGAGCTAAGGAGATCAAAGACAGTGGGGTGGGAGCAACTAGAATGCATTAAATACATGTATGAAACTGTTAAAAAAACAAAACTAATTAAAAAGAAAAAAATTATAGGCTCTGACTTTGGCCTCTCTCCAAGCAAGTGCGTGCCCATAAAATCTCCCTAACTAACAGCAACAACAAATTCCCTTCTTAGTCCCAAGAAACATTAAAATGCTCCATCAGAGTGTTTCAGTATCTTATGAGAGGGAAGGTACAGCACGGTCGCCTTTTCCCAGACGCTTGGGAAGGACCTCCACCCGGCGGGCGCGCGCCGATGACGTTAGCGCCCCCAGGGCGTGACCGCCGGACGCTACCACTGGCGGAGGTGGCCTCACCCTCCCAACCGCTGGTCCGGGCCCTGGCAGCCAACTCACCTTCCCGTTGGGGTGGAAAGGGAGGCCCGGGTCCTCCGTGGTAGGGAAAGGGCAAATACGGCCTGTTTCCTCCGAAGCCCCAGCGGCGAACCCCGCGGCGGAGGCGGCGGCGTCATAGTCTGGGAAGGGATTGGAGAACGCCCGCTCCTCCATCTCCGACTCTCCTAGGTGCAACTTCAGTCTCTTTGACATGGTCTCGCCCATGTCCGCGCGCTTTCCTTGCTTGAGAGCTCAGGGCACGGCGCGCAGGCAGGGACAAACCTCCTGGAAGGCGTTTAGGCTGGGGCTACGCGGCGAAGCCTTCCCGGCTGCCGGCGACTGGCACATCTGGATGCAGCTGGAGCGAAGAAGCCTGGAGAGGCTTCGCCCGTCACGCCCTCCCGGCAGCCGCTCGCAGCTTGCCGGCCCGGCCCGCAGAACCGCAAAGTCTCCCAGTCTCTTACCCTCTCCTCTACCGGGGCCGTGTTCTTCCGAGAGGTTCTAGGGAAAACCGCACGTCCGCGAAGCTGTCGTTGCGGTAGAGAAAGCTTGTAGAGATGGATTCATTCAGGTGTGAGCGGTTCGCAGACTAGGGAAAAGCGCATCTTCAGACGCTCCATCATCAAACTGACTGCCTTTTCGCCAGCCCAGCCTTGTCCGCCGTCCGTGCCCTCGGCCCCTAGTCGTGCGCCAGGCACAGGAACAGCAACTGCTTTGATTAAAAATATCTCTTGCAAAGAAAAGATTTTCAAAACGGCCAAAAACAGTAAAAAAAAAAATACCCTCTCGAGGGAGGGGGGATACAGCCCCTCCCACTTATCACCACTGGGAGGGGGGGTTGCTTGGAGGAGGAGCTACAGGCCTTTGTTTTGTTTTGTTAATGTTTTATTTTCATTCTCTTTATTTTGAGTAAATGCACATCTTTGGTAACGAGAGATAATATGGAAGAATTTATTAATCGTCTAAATATTTTATAGACCAGAAAACCCCTGATCACGAGATTAACAAAATTGGTCAGCAGAATAACATGGATGGCAAAGAGAACACAAGCAAATAGATCTCTGCGTTTCTATAATCACAATATCTAAATTCACAACTTTTATTGGTTCTGTGTTTTTGCACTGTTTACCTAGATCCAAGTCTGCGTAATGATTTCTCTTAAAAGAAAATATTGTATTTCAGTTTTCTTTCATTTAATAAACATTGGTATTTGGTGATAAAATGTTTCTTCCTCCTGGAGATACCAGTTTAGTAGGCAAAAAAGCCAAGAATCACAGAAAAGCCTAATATATGTGATTTCCGGACCCCAAGCAAGGTACCTGTTAATATAATGTCAAAGGTGACATAATAGAACACTATGAACCAGCCAACATTTCAGTCATCCCCACATGTGGCCATAGAATGGAGTAAAGTTGAGAAAGTTTGTGTTTTCGTGCCTGTCCTTTATCACATATACAACCCCCATCCCACAGAACATGATCGTGAAAGTGCAGATCAGAATTATGAAAGCCAGATTTTACCTCCTCGAAGCCCTAACTAGCTAGGCTTTTTCACCAGCCTTCATACCCAGGCTTAGGTTTAAATGGTAGGCCAGAGGTTTGTATGGTTGTTAGGCAGCCCAGGTCCAGGAGTGGTCCGGCCCGTCATTGGCCCATAGTAGTGTCTGCTTCTCTATCTTCTGTTAAAGTGGTTTGACACATGCTCGCAACTGTGAAATCTCTAGGAGATGATTCTTCTCTGGCTCGCACCAGGTTTTGGCCTTCCATTTTGTGACTCATGGGGAAAGTCCTCAGATTCCTTGTAGTTTATGCTGTTACTATAACTGGGGTTTTCAGAATATTTAAATAAAGCATGTATTTGCTCCAATATTAAAAAGACCCTATTAGCCTTTGTAGTTGCTGTTTAGATATAAGTAGCCCTAATTGTTGTCATTTAGTTTATCACTATCTGGGTTTCTGTCCTCTAATGACCATGTGACACATCAGCACTTACAGACCGTGATTGAGAGTTTTTCTTCATCATTGTCTATTCTCAGTTTCCATGCTTTTCTGTTAATTGTCTGTAATTTTTATCATTACTCATCATTTTTGTAGGATGTGATTAAAGAATCACAATTTGTTTGATTAATTTGGGAGAACAGGATTGAATATATTATCATTAAACTGTTTAAATATCCCTGTGAGAGTCTTACAAATGGATAATTTGTCCTTCAACACGACAGTAACATATCCTCCCTTTCCTCCAATCCCTCCCACACCACTTCTACCTCTCAAGTTCATGTGGGGTTGTTGTTGTTTTATACCCACTGGGTTCACTTTAGTGCTGCCCCTAGGTGCATGGGTACAGGACCATCTACTAGAGCATGATCCAGAATCTATCCATGAAGAAAACTGATACTTTCCCTTTCCCAGGACCTATCAGTTGGCAATAGCTCTTAAGCTAGAAATGGGATTTTGTTATCCCCTTCCCCTTCCATCTAGGGTTTGGCCTGGATGGATCTTGTACAGGTCTTATATATAAAATCTAGCCTCTGTCAGTTCATGTGTGCAGTGCTGCTGTCATATCTTGCAAATATTTTGCTGCATATATCCAATAGCTCTGGTCCTTGCCCTCTTCCACCCCACTCCCTTAGCCTAATACTAAAGAGGAGTGTGATGTAACTGCTCATTTAGAGCTGATCTATTCTCTGCACATTGACTATTTGTAGACCTATGCATTAATCACCATGTTCTGTACAAAACTTCTCTGATGAGGCTATAGACCCACCAATATATATACTATAAAGATAAGAACAATTTATTATTGTATCCATTTAGCAAAATAATAATACCAGATTTTCTCCTAGGGCCTATAATGTAGCTAGTCTTGGGTTTAGGCCTGGTTAACAAAGAGTACAAGGCTTGAGTTCCACCTTGTGGAGTGGGCTTTAAATCCAATAAGAAAGGTTACTTCCCATGACATCTGTTATACATTGCATGAGTAAACATATCTTTCTAGGCTAGCCATTATTGTTGTTCTCAGAATTCACAACTAGGCCATACTAATGGTTTTTCTTTTTTCTTTTTCTTTCTTTTTTTTTTCTTTTCTGTTTTTTTTCTCCCAGTAGCATGCATAGCATTATGAAAGCTAGCCAGTACAAATGAATCTGCCAATTAGACACCAGCTTGCTTTCTACATGTTCCATAACCCACTTTGGCACTTACCATCAGGTTCTGGAGGACAACCAAGAGCAATATCGATGGGCTGTAATATTTGGAGGAGGAGTGTTTATAGGACCACCCTGACCAACAGTTCCAAAAGAGGTGACCTATACCTCGCACTGGACTCTTTTGGAGAGGGGCAATAGCCTGTGGTATATGGGGGGGGGGAGCCACTGACCCCACAGTCATAGGGGGACTCTATTTAAACTTGTACATAAATATATATTTTAGAAAATATATATTTTCTAAAGTAGCATGTTTCCACTTAAAGGGTCTTTAGTATTAGTTTTCTCTCTCATACACCTTCCTCTATTCTGCTCTACCCCATTTAATGCTTCCTGTTCCATTATTTCCTTTCCCCCTTCATACCACCTGTGTAAATAACTTTTTTACATCAAGTAATGAACCTTGGAGTTTGGTGTATAACTTAAGTTTTTGTTTAACTTTTTATTGGTTCTTTGTGAATTTCATATCAGGTACCCCATTCACTCATCTCTCCATCTCCTCCACCCATGCATCCTCTCTCCCAAAAGAAAAAAAGAAAAAAAATCGCATTATGGAAGTTGTAGTGTGTCACAGTGTGTCCCACAGTATACCTTTTTGTCCACACTTCTTTGCTTGCAAATGTTCATTTGCAATGAGTTGTCTGGTTGGAGGTCTCTGGCTTCTGCTACTCTATCAATACTGGAACCTTACTGGAACTCCTCTTGGATATCCTGTTGTTGCCCTGTGCCATGGAGACGTAGTGTTGGATCTATAGGGCTGGCCCCTTCACATACTCCAGTAGCTCATCAATGGGATAGATGTTGGGGTGGGTCAATTCAAAGCCCTGAATCTGGGCCTGAGAAGGATCTGAGCTGGTCAGCTTTCCAGCTTTCCTGTACCCACACCACCTGGGTGAGTTCTCCTGCCTGGCCCAGCTGGCCCATCCAATGTTGCAGCCACCAAGGGGCAGAGCCAGCTCTCTTACTTTCATGCCCTCGGGCTAGCTCATCTGCACCCACCCCATCAGGGCTAGCTCCTCTGTGCTGCCCAGGCAAGGAGAGTGTTGCAGCTGGTAAGGGGCAGGGACAGCTCTCCTGCTCTCATGGCTCTGGATCCAGTTTTGCCTGCTGTAGGTAGCAAGGGGTGAGAGAGGGAAAAGAACATCTCTCCCTAGCCCATGCCACCACACAGTATACGAGAGGCAGGACCAGCTCTCGCACACTCGGGCTGGCTCAACCACAACTCCCATATCCAGGACCAGTTCTACTGTGCTGCTCAGGCAAGGTGCAGGACCCACTCACCAGAGTGCTGCAGTAGGTGAGGGGCAGGACCAGCCCTCCCACTCTGATGGCCAGCTCTCCTGC
Source organism: Lophiomys imhausi (assembly GCA_907164525.1). Taxonomy (NCBI): domain Eukaryota; kingdom Metazoa; phylum Chordata; class Mammalia; order Rodentia; family Muridae; genus Lophiomys; species Lophiomys imhausi. Next base: position 284,180 of record CAJQZJ010000594.1, read on the forward strand.
CTGCTGGTGGTGGGAATCTCAATCTCTCTCTCTTTCTTCCATGTCACCAAACATCAAGACAATTGGGGTGGCCAGCTCCCCCATGCTCATGCCTCAGGGCCAGCTCTCCTATTCTCATGGCTCCAGGGCTAAGTCTCCTGCCTGCCACAGGTAGCAAGGGGAAAGGGGTATCTCTCCCTCATCTATGCCCACTACACAAAAATGAGTGGCAAGACCAGCTCTCCCATGCTCATTCATACCCTGAGGGCTGACTCACTTGCAATTCCTTATAATATGTAATTAAGCCATAATAAGCTATTAGGTTTTTAAATTGGCCATAAGGTCCATTGAAGTAGGGATTTCAAAAGCAGCTTTATCATCATTTTTTGTAATCTTTTTCTGTCTACCTTTTAATGGATAGTTATGGTGTATATAGATTAGGGAGATGGTGCTACCTGTATTTTTGTTACTGTATTTTATTGGTTTTATGTATTTTATGGGCCACCAATTTTTATAGATTATAGATATACCCATGTTCAAAATATTTTTTACTATAGAATGATAATGTATGGTTACTTTTATTGGGTCGTCTTTACAGCATAAATTTTCATTTTGATTGGGCTGGCTACTTGTTACTTATGGGGTTATTACTTTTATTAATTTAATAAAGTTTTCTGAAAACCTTTGTCTTTTAAAATGTTATTTATGTCTCTTTGAATTTTTAATTGTTAATTGGATAGATGTCTATTATCCCCAGGTCTTATAATGATGTGTCTGACCTGAAGTCCTTTACTGTTTAGGGCTCTTTTTTTTAAAGTTATTTTAAATTTGGTCATTTGGAAATATTTTGTATTTTGAAGGAAAAGTTTTCTGGAAATTATTTCTAGTTTATAGGCTACATTCCTGGAATTAGTGTCTCACTATTTAGGCTTATTATGTATCTTCTGTTTGTTTGAGATGGAATATAATTGTGTTCAGGTGTATAGTATGTGTTAGACATGTTAGGTGTATTGTGTATTCTAGTGTTGAGAGTTGAAAATGTTTCACTTCATAGAGAGCAATAGGGTGAGAGTAATTTTGTTATTAATGTTATTTGATGTGATCCAGGCAGTTCTGATGAAATTTAAAAGTCTGCAGTACTTCATAGTCTGGCAACCCAACTAGTTAATGTATTCACAAATGAGGCCTCCCCTTAGGTGTTTTAGAGACCTAGTAGCAAAGCTCTGTGTCTCATTTGCTGTAGGAATATGAAATGGTGTTGTATATTATTTGCCTAATTATTATTGTTAAAAGTGCTAGTTTTTTAATGTTCATAATTGTTTGGTTTGAATATATCTACCTTAAGTTATTCCCAAATTTTGCGGGGGTCACACAGTAGGAGTTGGTGGTTCTCCAGCTTATCATACATAGGACTCTCACGGGTCATTAGTTGTGTAATGTTAAGTTGTCTCATTAAGAAGGAGACTTATTTTAAAACCACTTAGAGCTACAGTATATGTTCTTTTATTCCAAAGGAGTGTAAGCCCATCAACATCTAAGAGTTGTCTCTGAAGTATGTTTGAAGCTTCTGGAATTTTGCCCCAGTGTGTTCCCTATATTTTGCTGTTTTGAGGACTCAGTTTTCCATGATAGTAATTTATTATGTCCTGATTAATTTGTAAAAAGGTTTTGAAGAAATATTTTGGATGATTCTTCTTTGGTGATCTATTATGTATTTGCATCATTAGCATCCTCTAAATAAAACTCTGTATCTTTGAGGAATGTTACTGTTCTTTTGGTTTTTAACCTCCTGCTCTGTAGGATGCCATGGATCCACAGAGCCAAGCACCCATCTTGGGATATGTCTTCTTTCTCAGTTTGTCCCTTATCTTTTTCCTAGAACCAACATTTTTAGTAAATTTTCTTGACTTGCTCAAGTAAAAACTTTTTTCTTTTTTTAACATATATTTATTACATAAAAACTTTTAATGCAGTCAATTGTATAGTCCATTTGATATATGAACAATCAAAGGGGCATGATCTGAGATTTGTTTCACTCTTCTTCTCCTCTTCTTCCTCTCTATTCTTTGTTTTTTTTCATTTTGGTTTTGATAACCAATTTTTCATGAGTTCTAGCTCTCCTTCCTCTCTCTGGTCCTTTGCATGGAACAAAGGGTTCTCTCCTTCAGCACCATGCCAGGTATTATTCTGAGGCCTGTGAATTTCTGCTGCATTGTAAACAAGGCCTTGCGTCAGTATACTACAGTAGGTTAACCTAGTCTCAAGTCATGAGTCCTTGCTGAGAGTGTTATATTTTATTAATATCACTAGATGTTTTGTTTCAAAAATTGTATATTTCCAGTTATTCTGTCAGTGGTCTGCTGCTTATTCATTTGAATCCTTCCTTAAGGAATGAAATCCTGCCAGCTACATGAATTTTTGTGAGCTTGCTATGTCATAAACATAAGTGAAAACATTTATACCTTTCCACAATGTCAAAATGTTTTGGAAAACAATAAATTTGTGAGTTTTAGTGGATTCAATAAAAGTAATTTTCCAGATAGTCTCACCTACTTTGTTAATATGGCCAAAGCAAATTCTTGTTCTTTTACTGCAAATGGAGTCTGCTTTGATGAGATAACAGACTTAGAGCAAGCCATCATGAAGAAGCTGTAGCAGGAGAGCAGGCTACCAGAGAGTCGGGATTGAGAGTGAAGATGTAGTCAGCTGCAGGGACAAGAGGGAAGAGCCAACTTGGAACTAGAAATAGTTTCCTGACAAGCCTGGCTAACAGGTGGGTGGGCATGTGGCATCTGAAGTCCAGGGACATTCAGGAGTTCTCTGCCCTGTTGGTCCTTGATGCACACACCAAGGATCAGGTGACAAGTTGACATATGGGGCATGTGCCCTCACAGTGATTGATAGGTGTGTGTTCATCCCTTTATAGGGTCCAGGAGAGACTTCTCATTGGTCTTACAAATTCTTGGGCTTGGTTTCCTTGCTATGATTTTAATATATCCATGTTCCCACACAGTCTCAATTTGCCCCAATAAATGTATAGGGTAGCACCCTTTCTACTCCCAGGAATACATCATTTGTCAGTTTTGCTGCATGGTGTACTGGACAAATTGAGCTGGTTGAGATGTTTTCTTATCCTCTCAGGAACACCATTGTCCCCCACCCTTAAAATGGTGTGAAAGTCACTTTTAAAATAAAGCCCCCAAGAACAAGGAACAAGCCTTGAAAACCACTGTTTTACAGAATGTGAAGTAACTTAGAATGGGGCATAGCCTGATGACACACAGTGTAGAAGAAAGCCCATCTCAAAGGCAGCACACAGCACTTGACAAACCTGAGTTACAGAAAAAGTACTGATATACCAGGGTGTATGATACAGTAGCATCCCCTGTCAGCCTACTATAATTCCCTATTTTCAGCTGTGTAGTCCATCTTTCTCCCACCTTCAGCCAAGGAAATACCCTCAAAGCTCAAGTTTTCCATACCAGCATAGTGGCCAGCCCCATTTACTAACAACCGACACTAACCTTCTCTAAGAGTCATTTTCCCCACCTTGAAGACCTTAGTAAATCATGCAGAAACTTGACCTCATGGGTTAACACAAATAAAGGGTGATTAGTGTCTTTCCTCCAGTTTCCTATCTTTAAGGGTCTGTGTGGCTGAATTGCTCCACCACCTTCCTAACTATGACTTGCAAAGTTCACATGGGAAAGAAGCATGGTCACAGGGCACACATTTCATCATAGTGCCCCAAAATAGGAGACATAAAAATGTTTGAATGGGAAATCTGTGATACAGTAGGGCTCTCATAACCAAACCAGGAAGTTCTTGATGAGATGGTCTGGTGACTTACATACGGACCCAGTACCAGCCTATTTGAAAGAAAATTTTTCCCTTTAACCTGTGAGAACAGGTATATCACCTTACTTGTGAGCAACACCTTATATCCTAGAGAAAAAAACCCTAATAAGCAATCAGTCCTTAATGGCTCACATCAGTGATACAGTGACACATGATGCATGATGTTTTATACATACAATTAGATGAACTCCTAATGTCCCTGGTACCTTATCCCAAGTGACAAGTCTCCAGGTGGACAAATAGTGTTACAAAATTTATCATGTATGAGGCTAGATAGATAGAACAGCAGTTAAAAGCACTTAATGCTCTTCCAGAGGACCCACGTTTGGTTCCTAGCACACATAGCTACTCACAAGTACTAAACTGAAAGCTATAATATATATGTAGAGGAGGACCTGGTGCAGCCCCATGTTGACGCTATGCTTGCTGCTTCAGTCTCTGAGTTCATATGAGCTTTGCTCCATTGATTAGGGTCTTCTGGTGTCCTCCATCGCCCCTGGCTCTTACACTCTTTCTGCCTCCTCTTCCATGGGGTTTCCTGGTCTCTGAAAGGAAGGATATGATGGAAACATCCTATTTAGAATTGAACAAATAAATTTTTTAAAAGTAAAATAATTTTTTAATTAGAACTAGCACCTAACAAGATAGCTGATTATCTGCTCAAGTAGACCTCATACAAATGACACATAGAAATAAGGCCAGGCAATATCTTGTAACCACTATAAAAGGACTCCATTTTGACCCCCATCCCCAAAGATGTGATTCTATTTCTCAGAATTTGTCTGCTGTGTTTTTGTCCACAATGTATGCTCTTTATTACAACTTGTATATAATTTCTGTCTGGTGAATATTTTTCACTTCATCACCACTACCATAGCTCATGTGTTTGCTGGATGAGAGTTGTTCTGAGAAAAACGTATGACTGAGTTACAGTAACAAGGGAATTCTTTTACATATTTTTAAATTTTATATTTTCTTGTTCCTGCAACAGCCTTGCCAATAGGCTGTGAACCTCCAGAGTGGGTGGCCAGGAGCTCCAATGATAAGGTTGGCTCCTGCAACCAGAGAAATGTATGTTAATAACAACAAAAATTTATCTGAGAATTCATAACAGTACTATTTATTGTAGCTACAAAATGTAAGCATCCTATTAAGTGGTGATTGGAAAAATAAAATCTGGTTTTATTTATGCAAAGTTATACCATTAAGCAGTAAAGAGGAATACGTATTAATATATACGACAACATACATAAACCTTGAGAACATATTAGCAAAGGAAAACAATTTCAAAAGTCAGGTATGTCGTATTCTACTGTGGGGACCCAGAAAATGGAGGCTTATGAAAAAAACCTTGTTGCTGGGAAAATGAAAGTAATTTGTGGGAGGGGCAGGAAAGGGAAGAAATTAGTTATCCAGCAATGGTGGCTTATGAACAAATAGTTTCATTACAGAGTGTCCCTCCTATCATTCATGCATCTATTGCTCTGCTAGGACAGGATGTCACAATACTCATTTTTCTTTGAGGAAAGGGTTCTAAAACTGGTAGGAATAATAAAATCACATATTCTGTATGCTACAACAACAAAGAGTAACAATATATATGTTTTGACCCACACTATCTTCCTCAAATAAAATGCCAAGCAGTCTAGAGGACCCAAAAGAAGGAGGGTGACCATATCCTCAACACAAATCATTAACCCAGGAAAACCAATATCATTGTCTTTCGACGGATGTGTGGCAATAAATAACATCTAAACAACTAGTTATTACAAATAAATTATTCAAAAAAGACCATAGAAGAGATCACAAGCTAAGTAAAAACTGCCCACATACAAGTCCAAATTTAAAATGTATAAAACCCAAACAGTTTATTTAGAAAATATTTTCAACCTTTGGGGGATTTAAAACCCTCATGTTATGCTTTCGATTCTGGAAGCATGTTTGATTTTATCTTACATACTTTCCCTAGACAAACAGTCTCTCTCCAGCCTTATAGAGGCTGTGGAGGGAAAAATATAGCCACCCATTATGGTGTTATAAAAATACAAACCAAAATGATGCTATTTGATACTAAGATGAGTGTGAGCATCAAAGGAGGGAATGTGGTAGGGGGAAGAGAAAGCATCTGAGGACTAAGTGGAGAGAAACAGGAAATGGCCATGTAAGCTGGTCAACATCCATGTATAACCTCAGGTTGACCAGTTCCTCTAAGTGGACTGACCACATCCCTTCTGCAGCCCTCTTCCTTCTCCCATATCACTCAAGCCATTACTACCTAGTATTGTAAAACATTCAAACAGAATGTATGTAGCCATATATACAAGACAAAGAAGCAAAAATGTGTAAAAGCCTCAGTCCATAACTTTCAGAGCCCTGGCACCTGCTAGAAGCCTGACAATACAATAAACTGCTTCCTGGTAAGAGAAACCTTGGGGTCCCACAATTTCGGCTAGAAAGCCTGTAGCAGAACTGCCCATGTTAAATTTAGAATTTTCTTAGAATGTTTTATGGGGTTCCAAGGGATTGTTAATAACATCCATTTCCTTCCAGAGAGCTATATGAGTGAGCAATACCAGATATACATATGTATCAGTTTGCTTCCCATTTCTGTGATAAACACTATGACAAAAATCAACATGGAGAGGAAAGGGTTCATTTGGCAATATAAACGTGACTAATGTAGAAGTTAGTAGCAGAGAGTGGTTGTTGCTGTGAAGAACCTGACCATGTTTTTTAAAGGAATATAGACTTTGGAACTCTGAACTAGAAAAGCAGTATTAACGCAGAAAGTGTTGGATTCAAGAGTCTACTATTCTGTTACAACATTCATTTCCCACCTTATTAATTCTATCCTGAATGGATGAATTCCAATCAGTGAACATTTGGAGGATGGAGTCTTCTATAGGATTATCTTTAAGGTCAAGTTCAGAAGCACAAGTTTCTAGTAAGACATCATGGCATACATGCTCAAGATTTCCCCCATCAAGACGGTAAGTAGTAAGACTGATGGAGGGGCAGACCTTAAATGTCATCTCTGGTCCTTCCATTAGGAGAGCCTGATATTTTATATTCTGTTGTCCAACAACCATGAGAATCCTTTTGAGTTAAGTACTCCCCTGATGTTGTGAGGGTTATATACAGTGAGGAGATTTTCCAGGGTTAATTTATGTGCCACAGGGACCTGGAGCACTGTTGCTTTGATCACCCTTAGGCTCCCTGGCCATCCTTTGCCCACTAGTTCAATTCCTTGCTAAGGTATCTCACTGTTTGTGACATGAGTTCTATCAGCTGAATCAGAATTTATAGGGAAGTTTCCTTTCTCTCAGTGACATACAGGGGAAATTGGGGCTGGGGGGGGGCAATACCAGAGCAGGGTTCCATAAGTACATTCTTGGATTGCTGGAAGTAGTCAGTTGCGGGTTGCCGTGTTAGATGTGCTGGGTGGGAAATACAAGAGCCAGGCTTGATAAGTGTGTCCCTTGTGTTACTGAGGCTCTGCTAATAAAAGGGCTCTATTAACATAGGAGGGTCTGAATTTCCCAACATCTCCTCCAAAGGAGATATTCAGGGACCTCTGAATGGTGGTGGAGTGGGGTTTTTGGTTAAAGTCTCCGAGGTCCTTCAGTGTATGGTGGACTGGGCTCCAGGAGAGCCAGGGCAGTCAAACTGTAATATATGTAATATATGTGTGAAATTGCAACCTTGTTAGCAGTGATATTAATTAATAATTATAAACTATTATATTAGGGCAGTGGAACAGTTGGTGGCAGCCTGGCAGGGCAGCTGTAGGGACATGGCGGGAGGCCTGTGACCAGAAGCCTATACGTCTCTGCCTTAGCTAGAGGCCTGTAGACCTTTAAACCTGAAACTGCAACCTTGTTAACAATGACTTTTATTAATAACTATAAACTGCCATATGAGGCCAGCAGAACAGCTGGCAGACAGAGCTTAGTGGGAGGCCTGTGGCCAGCCTGGCTTGCCTTAGCTGGTGGCCTGAAACCAGTAGCGGCCTTTTCCCCAATAATTAAATATACCAAGACCTTCTAATGTTTCAATGCTTAGGCCTTAGCAGGGGAGATTCTCAACTGGAACCTGACCACCTAATCTCAACCACTCTGTGGCTTGCTGTACCTTCAGAGTTCACAGCTCACAGTGAGATATTCTGCTCTTTCCAAGTCCTGCTAGGCAGAGAGCTTCCTTTGTGTACCAGGATTCCTGAATTCTTCCCAGGAAGTTCTACCTTCTTATACTGTTTCTGCCCAGCTAAATGGCCAGCAGCAACTTTTATTATCAAATTAGAGAGTGCCTCAGAAAGGGCGGTGAAAGACCTTCCTCCAACATATGGGTTTTATACGAGTCAGGAAAGAGGACATAGGTGGTAGGGTTATATGGTTATGCACGTAGTCACTTGATTTCAGAGGCCGAGAAGCAGACCACCAAAATAGTGGGATCCAGCTGATAAGTGTGACCCAATGTATAGTGGTCTTGAAGATAAAAGAAAAAGTGAACATAGGGGACCTTGGCTCATTTTCTCTCTTTGTAGAATTGGTTCATTTTAAGGATAATATTATAACTGAGGGTCCCTTGAGGTGGCTTTTTTTTTTTTTTTTTACATCCTTTGGAGCCAGACCTTCTGACAAAAGAAAGAACTCAGAAATTTTGAGTTGAGCATCTGGAGGGTAATGCTGAGCACTGCTTGAGAAGGCCTCTTAGTCGAGTCATCAGAGGAATCTTTGTTTTGCTTGTCTAGTTTGTCCCATCTACAATGAGATGGAGGAAAAAACATGGAGATATCTTGGGTCATGGTTTCCCTTTCCCTAACTAGACCCCCTGGAGGGGAATTTCCAGCTTGTTAACAGTGGGCAACGAGTGTAATCTAGGATGTCCAGGGTAGAGGCCAGACCAGGTAGTGGGATTTCTGGACTGGCCCATTGCTCGATCCCTTGCCACCTCCCAGTTTCTTCCATTGGTCTTTCTTAGGGCCATATTGCTCTCTTGTCTCTGCCTACAGGGATTCAAGTCTATGTTCCCTATACCTCTATATCCAAGATAATTTTGATGCTACCATCCCTTGAAACTCTTGAATTGACATTTAATTTCTTGCAAGAAGGAGTTTATAAAAGCATTCACAGAGAGGGTAGATCCTCAACAGAGAGAGGCCTAATGCCATCTATCGTACAGTACATGGTATTTATTTGAGAGGAAAGTGGTCAATAGAAAGGTCCACGGTGCAGCCCACGGACAACTGCAAGGCACTCTTGGCTACTAGGGTAACAGTATCCTCCAACTTGCCCTGGCCATAGTAACCAGGTTGAAAGAGGTTCAAGAAAAGAGTAGAAACAATTTAGGTAGTGAAACTTGATGGCACCACCACTGCCCCCTTAGCTGTGGGAAGTGAGAACACAGAAGGAGAGTCATCTCAGGTGCTCTGAACACAGCAGTCTGAGTTCACATGCTTAATTCCAGTGTTTAATCCTCAGGACTGAGAGGTTTCTGCTACAACTGATGTACCTCATCTCCCACTGCTTCTTGGGGCAGATCTGAAATTGCTTTTATTAACAACAGTTAGGAAATACAGGGAACTGCAGCATCCATGTAAGCTTCACCCCACAAGAAACCAGTTCTGTTGGCTTTCAGGCTACACCCAGAAGTGCTCATGGCTGTGGAGGCTTTAGCTGCAATTTAATGCAGGGCTGGGCTAGAGGTGGTCTAAAATCACAAGTGAACCCCCAGGAGATGTTATGGGGTGCTTGTAGTCATCAAGGGGATCTCTGAATTTGTTCCATGGGACAACAAGGAATTGAATGTAAAGGAAAGACAAGACTGAGTTATGGAGAATACAAAAGTAACAGCTTTATTGCAAACAGCTCCCTTTAGGATGGGAGAAGCCCTAAAGCTGGGAATTTGCTAAAGAGACACTCAGTTGGGTGTTTTATAAGGCCTCTGGGTCCTCCCTTTTCTCTACTGGTCCTATTTTGGCAAATAGCCCTTATTCCTTCCATTCTTGAGTTGGGAAAAAGAAGCCACCATCTTACAGAGCTATTTTCACTTTTCCTGCCTACCTATGCCCCTCTAATTCTCTCTCAGTAGCTTCTGTAGTTTTTTTTTAAAAAAGGTCATAAACTACCACTTAAAATATATTAGCAGGTATATCAGGTAAGTGGGTTACAGAAATGCAAGGAAAACTGTTATAGGCCTTTGCTGCTATATGAAAGCATCTTTCTGATCAGTGGAAACTAGGGGTCTGTCCATATGTTCCAAAGGATGTACCTATTAGTCACAAAGGTGTCAGGTCATGTAGACAGAAGGATAGTAAATAGCTATTTATGGGGCTAATGATACTCCAATACATGTTGGCTCTGGACTTGAGAACTTCCAACTTTTCTACATACATCACCAAGCTTGTCTCTGCAGACATGGCTTCTTTTCAGGAAATCTCTTTCACATTAGCTGACAGTGGGGTGTTAGTACATTCCCAAAAGAATTACCAATAGTCTGTCGTAAAGACATTAGGTCAGACACAGAGGTAGGCAATGAATGGTTATTAAGGCATCTAATGACAGCTGAAGATAATATGACCCTGGCTCTGGACCTGTAACATTTAAATTCTCTATAATCATGAAGAGTTCTATTTTTTTTTCTTTTCTCTCTTAGAGACAGGGTTTCTCTGTGTAGCTCTGGGAGTCCTAGAACTTGGTCTGTAGCCCAGGCTAGCCTCAAACTCAGAGATCTACCAACCTCTGCTTCCAGAGTACTGGGATTAAAGGTGGGCACCACCAGGACAGGCTAGCCTTGTAGAAAGTCCCCACCCCCATGCCTACTCTAACTTCAGTTTACAGTAGGGACAATTATTAATCTTATTATACCAACAAGGAGACTGAATTATTTCATTATACCAATAAGGGAATTAGGTTGTCTGGCTTATAAATATGGAGCAAGTTGTCTGGGCCCCAGTTCTTGTGTACCTCACTATTGTATATAAGGAAAATCAAATGGGCACTACTTCCATGCAAAGCTGGGATCAAAAGCCCACTGAATAATCCTAGTGGACCATTTGACTAAGGAACATCTGTCTGCTTACTTACCCAGACTGCCTTCAGGTTCATTTACTGAAGTGGTTTTCAACCTTCATAATGCTGCGATCCTTTAATACAGTTTCTCCTGTTTTGGAGACTCCCAACCATAAAATTATTTTCATTGCTACCTCATAACTGTAATTTTGTTATGAATAATAATGTAAATATCTGTGTTTTTTGATGATCTTAGACAACCTTTGTGAAAGGGTCATTCCACCCCAAGGGGGTCGTGATCTACAGGTTGAGAACAGTTGACTTACAGGTATGAATTAGTTGTGCTTTCTGGTAGTATTCACAACTGACAACCTCAACTTATAAAAGCCTTTACAATTTACAGAGTTAAGAGGAAAAAAAACCAGTCTTTTCAGGATCTTACATTTTTGATTGGAAACGGATTCAAACTAGGGTCACAGAAACTGTGAAACAGTACAATTAACATTAAATAGGCTGTTGCTTCTAACACACTCAATACACTTGGGTTTGAAGACTTTTTGAAGTTAACCATAAAGTCGAAGCCAATGCTGTGTGGCTGGAGTCCTGTCCCTGACTTCTTGGCACCTGTGATTAACCCTGCTGAAAAGCTGGCCACCCAAATGATGCCTGATTCACTTTAAAATAGTTTCGGGACCCGGGAACGCGAGTTCTGCTTCCGGAACTACAAAACCAACACTGGCTGTGCTGGGGCTGCATTCCGGAGAGCACCGAGAGACGGGCCTGGCCGGGCCGGGGCGGGGCGGGGCGGGGCGGGCTGGGGCGGGCTGGGGCGGGCTGGGGCGGGCCGGGACGGAGCCGGGCCAGGGTGACCCGACCCGTACCTGCCAGGAAAACCGTGGAGGAGCTGTCTGAGCGGCCATGTTGAGCGCCACAAGCCGCAGGCTCGCCACGGCGCTTCGGAGGCCGCGCGCGTGGTCTACGGTCGCCTGGAGGTGTCTGATGGCGCCCGGGGCCAGGTCCTGCGCAGACCAGAGCGAAACGGCTGAGGAGCCCCGTACCTTCCACCCAGCGCTGCTGCGGTTCCTGGTGTGTCCCCTCTCCAAGAAACCGCTTAGGTAAGGCTCACCAGCCGCTTTCCCCCGGGTTAGGGTGGTGGCCTGTGGTCACACACCCCCGGCGGGTCTGGAGCCCACCCGCTGGAAGTGACCCCTCCCCCCGGGCCGCCCCCTTGCTGGGGTCAGCCCCTCCCTGGACCCAAGCTGAGCTTTTTCTTGGCCTCGTCATTGGCTGCTTTAAAGAAAGGCATGGTTTTTCAACTCTGATCTCCGGAGCCTGTTGAACTAGTGTCAGGGCTAGCCTGTGAACCTTTCTTTTTTCTTTCTGGCGCGAAATCAAAGGAGGTCACCCTGAACACCTGGAGCACACAGACCTGGGATTTCACCGCACTGTTCAGGAATTTACATAACAGAAGATCAAAACTCAGGTCCTTGGGTTTACCAGGCAAACACTTTGTTGACTTATGAATCTCCCCAGGCCCTCTCTTCATCTTTGGTTCTTGTTTGTTTTGATTTGCTTTTGTTTTGAGACAAGTTTAGCTATTTGGTTTGGTCCTTACTCTTTATGTAGCCCAGGCTAGCCTCGAAATTGTGATACCCTTCCTGCCTCAGCCTCCTGAGAGCAGGAGATTACAGAAGTTAACCACCATGCCTGGCTCCAATCTTTTAAAAATGTTTCTTGTTTCCAGTGTACTGCCACGTGTGAACCGTAGAGTCTCAGGACAAATCCAGAGCAATTCACTATTTGAGACAAAATTTAATACTTAGAAGCTTCCATAGTCTTATGAACTGCTATACTGTACACCTGATGCCTGGCAGTGTTAATCTGACTGTGCATTGTCCAGTGCTTTCAGTTGTGGACTGACTGGGTTTTATTAAAATTTTAACGTTCAGTTGGTTTGGAGGAAAGTACATCCACAGTTCCAGACTCCAGAAACAAAATAATGATCAACACCATTAGTCTTACAAAATGAATAAATGCCAGAATGTGGCTATCTTTGGGTAGCAGATTACTAGTGATTTTTATTCTCATTTCCACCTTCTAGTTTGTTTCCTCTATAATGAAGAAATTACATAGTTCTCTGAAGTCATTAATCACCATTTGCTTTACTGTTTAGCTAGTTTTGGGATTGCCCATAGCAAAGAAGAAATACTGTCATAAAACATAGATAATCTTTCCTAACTGGCATGGAAAAATTAAGGCATAACTTGGAGGCAAGAGCTAATGCAGAAGCCATGGAGGAATGCTGCTTACTGGAGTGGCCTATGCTTTTAAGATTAAAAGTATTGGAGGAGTAACTCTATCAAAAGTTGGATAGATAATGCTATTTATTTATTAAGCATGAAGCCCTTATAAGTTTTAATTTTTCATAATTCATTTTGTTCTTTTTCTCCCTCAGATATGAAGCATCAACAAATGAATTGATTAATGAAGAGTTGGGAATAGCATATCCAGTCATTGATGGGATCCCTAATATGATACCTCAGGCAGCAAGGATAACACGTCAAAATAAGAAGCAAGAAGAAGCTGAGCAGCACTAGACCATGACATCATGGTTATTAAAGCATGACTACAGAGTTCTCCTAACCCTGTATACCTTTAAAACAGGGGAAGGACAGTGATTCTGCCTCTGCCTGCTTGACTATATTTCCACTGCTCTCTTTATACAGCAGGACTATTCTGATCTGCCTTTCTGGAGGGAAATTTCTCACAGGGCTGCACCAGCACAGCCAGGCTTTGCTTTTATAGTCTGCTTCTGCCACCTACCACACTGTGTGTTTTCTTCCATCTTTGGACCTAGATAGGTCTAAATTCTTCACCCATAGTACAACCACATCCAGGATGACGTATACATTAGAAAGGGGTCTGCAGCAACATCTGTGAAAACTACATAAAAACCACTTTGATTTACCAAAATATTTGTCTTGGTTCTCTTAGACTTAGAACTAGAAGACAGACTGTGGAATCTCTCATACATGTTCTGTTCTCATTTTTTGTAGATTTTCACTTTTAACTGCTGTGTCATAGAAGCATTTCGGGGAAATTTCTCAGTGCAGATTAGCAGCACCAGCCATCAGCCGAGGCCTGTTTCTCATCCCATTTCATTTAAAAGTTAGGTGAAATGTTGTTTAGCTTCAAGGTCAATGGTAAGCTTAAGTACTTAGAAAGTTCTGAGTTTGTAAAATTGCTTTCATTACTTTGGCATCACATGCTTACACTAATAATAAAACAAGTTTCTCGAGTTTACCACCAAATCCAGGTTGCTGGGGCTGGGAAGATGTCTGTTTGAATGGATGTATGTCTCAAGAGTTTGATAGTAAGAGAACATGTGAAGATACTTTATGTAGCTACATTTTGTTTACACAGGCACTTAATATTCCAAATAGAATAATTTCACAGGAAAATGAGGTACCTTTGGTAGGTAAGGTCAGGAATGGGAAGCTGGTTATGTCCTTTTAAGTTTAGAGCTGTGTTTCAAGGTACTCTCCAGTTTTTCTTGCCCTGGGAACTTTTATAAGTCCTAAATTTGGTCTTCTAGAACTATAACAACTGATTAAGGATAATATATCTCCTTTAGAAGCATAGTATTAGTGTTTCAATCCTTACCCTAAAGAAACTTAAGAATTGCTTATACATGTAATTGGTTACACACACCTCAGCCCAGGACCTTGTGCATGCTAGGTAAGAATGCAGCCTCTGAAATCTTCTCCTAATTTATTAATCTACTTTGTATTTCTGTCGGGTAGGGACATAACCAGAGGAAGCCACAGGACAACTGGAATCGAGTCTCTCCTTGCACCATGTTGGTTCTGGAGCTTAAACAGGTGGTCAGGCTTGTTGAGACCTTTATCATGCAAGTCATCTCACTAGCCCCCTAATTGATTCTTAATGAGCCAGCCTCCTAAAGTAGTTTAATAAAAGATTTACAATGATTCTTCCCGTGAAAAAGAAAATTAAAACCTGTCATGTATGTTTCCTATTATGTTGTCAATATAATTAAGTACAAGTCACATTCTTATATTATCCAGTGACAACACAGAGTTGAAGTAAATCATATAGCATCTCAGTTCCTGAAGTGGAGTTTTTAACCCTCAATTTCACATTTATCCAACTGAAAACTGGACATTATAAAAGACCAGTTTTGCCGATAAAGCTATTGTTAATCTGATAAGTCAGCTGAAGCTTTTGGAACTAATTTTAGGAAGCTAAGATGTCTGTGAGGGAGCTCAGTGTTTATTCTCTCATAGAATCTGTTTGTACAAAGTACCCTGGGTGTGGTTATTGGAGTAGTACACAGTCTTTAATCTCAGACCTAGAGAGGAGGTAATGGCACCATTTTACAAATGGGTAAATAAGCATATCAATATTGACCTGAGCCAGGGATTTCCTCTAACACCCAGCACTTGAGAAGTGCAGCAGGATCAGGAAGTTAGTCAACATCTTGAGCTAGAGAACCCTTTATCAAAACCCTAAGCTCATTGGGCCATGAAAGACAAGGAAGTAGAAGAGAAAATGGGGAAGAGGTGGGGGTGGTTTAGAGGGCACTAGGATAAAGATGATCAAAACACATGTACATGAGTGAAAATCTGAAGTCTGTTTTGCATAATATGTATTATTAAATAGTTTACTCAGAAAAATGGTAGGTGTGTCTTAATTGGGATTTCTATTGCTACCATGAAATACCATGATCAAAAGCAAGTTGTGGAGGAAAGAGTTTATTTAGCTTACACTTCCATATCACTTCATCAAAGTTAGGACAAGAACTCAAACAGGGCAGTGTAGAAAAATGACTAAATTATTCGGCAGTATTTAGATTATCATTAATTGGACAGCAGTGGTAATTCTTAGCCTGCCATTATAGATGAGCACACAGACACCTGATGGATTTTAACAAGCCTTAGTCTGGATTGAACAATCTTAGCCCATCTAAGCTAACTTGTAATTCTGTTCCCCAAATATGACCCCAATATATACACATATGTCCTTGGACTGTTACTGTCAACACTATGCCAATGTTTCAGGCCACATGGAATGACGTTCTTTTCTCTAACCCATGGCGTGTGTCCTCCTTCCTGCCCTTGGCTTCTTCCTCTTCTTGAGACTTCTAGCTACTGGAGGCTGCTTCTTCCAGTGAACCTTTCTGCTTCAGAAGCCTGAGCACCTCAGTCCTGCCTATCTCTGTCTTTGCCCAATCTCAAGCCTCAGCATTTACTTAACCAATCAGAGACAAGCAAGACACAGGATTACTTGAAGTACAGCAAACAAGCTTCTGGGAGCAGATTAATTAACATTTAGAATGCATACCATTGCCCCATTAAGGCGTGGGAACCTGGAGGTGGTAGCTGATGCAGAGGCCATGTGGAGGTGTTGCTCCGGATTACTCTCAAGGCTTTTGGTTCAGCTTCCTTTCTTATAGAACCCAGGACCACTAGCCGATGAATGGAACCACTCCAGTGGGTTGGGCCCTCCCCCATCAATCACTAATTAAGAAAATGCCTCACAGGCTTGCCTACAGCCCAGTCTTTTGGAAGCATTTTCTTAATTGAGGCTCCATTCTTTCAGGTGACTTTATCTTGTGAAAAGTTGGCATAAAACTATCTAGCACAATGTAACACATCTAGCTACCCACCTTTTATTGTTTTCTGTGAGTCTGCATAAAATCTTAAGGGAACATGAGCCTTCTCCAAGAACAAAATTTTAAGATAAACTAGATAAGAGAATGGCTTGGCCATTAGTACGCACAGAGTAGCATGTTGCCTTCGTGTTCAAGAAATAAAAATATTTTACACCATCTACATCAAGGTTCAATAAATTTTCTAAATAAAACTAAGGTGATTTTTTAAATTATGGTTTTATTGCTCCAGTAGTAAGTGGTTTTAAATTATTTTTAACATTTTATTCATAATTGTAAAAGTTGACTAAGAAGAGGTCATTGATATACAATATATTCCATGAAATAAAATTCCTGAATATTCTATTCTTTCATACTTTGAATCTACAAAGAGATAATATGGGACTTCCTTACCAGTTATTCTCCAATTGTTTGACACGATCTCAGTGACCCCCTGGTGTAGAAGTTAAAAAGGAGTAACTGGTTGGCTAAAGAATACATCACATGTGTACCATGTGTGAGTATATGATTTTGTTCCATGATGGTTATTAAAGTTATGTTTTTATTTTTTATCATTAGCCCTTTAGAAGTATTTGCTGAAGCAAAAACAAAAAACAAAATACCTCTAGAATTAAAATCTGATGCAATTATACATAACCTACTACAGATGGAAAAGGCAGATTCTTGTCATTGCATTGTGTGGACTGTGGGACTCCTTGGAACTTTGTTTTTTCCCCCCATCACATATTGAGCACCCAGTATGGAACAGACGATCTAATAACATGATAAACAAGGTAGATTATTTTTTTTCCCTCACAACCTACAAAAATACTTGGTGTTTTACATGTGTACACTTGGGAGAATGTACTCTGAGGAAGTTCTAAGGAACTCCACGAAGTGTGGCTGGTGTCTCATTAATGATAATCCTTGTTTGTGTTTAATGATAATCTTACTGTTTCATAATTCTCAATGTAAGAGATATCATTTATATTCTCATAAACATTCTGAATATACCCGAAGGGGATCAGTGCCAGAAAATAAGTTTGGCCAAATGACAGTCATCAGATCAGCACAGGTTTATGTTTGCTTAGTGTCTGGGTTGCCACATGAAAGCTAATATGCTAAATTTTTATTTTTATATAGCAGTCTGAACCTGTGGGTCACAACCTACATTAGCATTCCTAACAGGAGCAAAATTGCAGTTATAAAGTATCAACAAAATAATTGTATGATTGGGGTCACCAACTTGAGGAACTGTGTTAAAGGGTCACACAGCATTAGGAAGGCTGAGAATCACTGTTCTTAGCTGTGGACACTGCTCCAGGTGTTTGGTACCAGCATTAACACAGAACTGTAACTTGTCCTGTCTTTTCTACCTTCAAATCTGTTTAAACAAAATTCAGAATGTTTCTTACATTTTATGACAAGGGAAACATGAAGGATGTTTAATTCAGGTTTCTGGATGTTATTACAGTTTGATCTCAGGAGAAGAAATATAAATGATTTCAAGTAGCAAGGCTACATGACTGAAACTGCGGATCCAAAAATATTTCTTACCTTCTTTCCTTGTAATAGGAAAATTTTTGTGATATTAAAATTTTACTTATTGGCAAAAATAAAAACAAAAACCTAGCTTAATCAAAGTAGCATCTACTCATTATACTGAAATGTACCCATCCAGAAGGTTGGCCTAAGTTAGTTTTCTTTGCTACTGTATAACAGTCCTCTTCATTTTGAGCAGACTTTTATTTACAAAGAAAATAGGAACCAAAATCATAGATTCTAATTCCTCATGCTGAGAGTTTTTACTGTCTGAACCACCATATTTTCATTTAGAAGCAATACATTTTAGTGTTCTGTAGCATAACAGGGTGACTAAACTTCATGACATTTTGTACAGTACAAGGAATATCCCTAACAACAAAATGTTTATGGAGAAGGCAATTAGTTTCTGCACTTGATTATAGTATAATCTGCACATGTGTCATGCCCTTGAGTATGTATAATTTTGTGTCAATTTAAGAGACACCTTATATTTTAATATTTTATTCTGTTTTTAATTGTCTATCTTTTGTCTTTTGTCTAGACGGTAAACTTTTGTTCGAAAATTTTCCTTTTCTTTGGGGGCTTGATTGAACCGCAGCACCTTGTGTGTGATAGATTGCCATCATATTTTTATTTTTTTATATATTTTATTTATGTATATCTGTGTGTATAGTATATGCTCAGATGTGCGTACAGGTGACATGAAGGCTGAAAAGACACATTGGATTTGGAGTTTCAGGTATGTGTGGATGTTGGGAACCAAATCTGATAGAGCAGTAAGTGCTCTTAACTCCTGAGACATCTCTCCTCTCCCTTGCTTGTGTGAGGCAAGATCTCTAAGCTCAGGCTGAAGCTCATACAAATTCTGGCTCCTGAGTGCTAGAATTACAGTCACGAGCCATCATGCCTGGCTGTCACGACATTTCTAAAATAGTGCTTAGTACAAAGCAGGCAGTTACTTAGTGAATACATGACTCAGAGAAGTCTTACTAATTTTTAGTGTTTTTTTTATTCTTAGACAAGTTTATACACAGTTATATATATACATATAACTGTGTATAAATATATAAAAATAAATATAAAATACATATTTATACAGTGTATCTTGATTATATATACCCCCAATTTCATCCCAAACACATGACCCTCCCACCTTCCTATCTTTTTTTTTCTTTCTTTCTTCTTAAAATAACCAACCCCGTGAATTCAATTAGTGCCAACTGAATAAGCACAGGGAGCTTATCAGCAAGTCTTATCATTTCAGCTCAGTAACATCTCAGGTTCACACTGAGAGGTAGAAAATATTTTGTTTATATAAAATTGTATGGATCAAGGTTGGGGAGATGACTCAGTGGGTAAAAAACTTTCTCAAGCATGAGGACCTCAATTCAAATGTCTGAAACCCACATTTAAACAATGGGTGTAGATACACATGGCACAGCCGTATCTAATGGGAACAGTGAAAGTCATAAAGTCAGCACTGCTGCTTGACAAAGATCCAGCAAAGCTGAGCTGAGTGATGCAATTGCTGTTGTGTGGTTCTCCACTTTTTGGCCTTAATCTCCACATGTTGCATGCATGGGGGGCTTTTATTATGTGTATAACTTGGGGATATTGGATTGATGGAAAATTTCTCCCAGGAGTACTGCTTCTAAGCTTCCCCAGGAATGTCCTGACCATACTACCCCTCCAGCTTTTAGGGTGATATTCTTGTCTGGCCCTACTTGAAAGTCTTCCTTATACCCTAAAGGTTGTGACTAAAATAAATCTGCCAGAGACTTCTTTGAGGCTCTGACTCCAAGATAGTCTTGGAACATATGCCCCTGCACTTACTCAGGAACAAGATAATCAGAACACAGTAAACTTAAAAAGGTAAACGAAATTCGGTAGGATAGAGAAGTTGGCAGCAGATCAAATTAAAAGCCTCTTTCTACTACTGATGGATAAAGAATGGTGCAGATAAATATAAAAGAATAAAGTATTAAGACCTCTCTTTCTTAGAAAAAGTTAACTCATACAGGGACACTGTGATGTCTATGACCAAGGAACAAAAGAATACCAAGATTAGACATATAAATTCTATCATTGCAGATGTGGCTGCTATGTGCATGAGTAGGTGGCAGAGAAGAGAGAGGCTATGTCTACATTCAGTGTTCTGACCTATGAACATCTGAATGAATAGTAGCCTAACATTCCTGGGGGTTGGCAAGCAAGCCAGATGCCAGAACCACTTCAGTGTCATGGGGCCTGAAAGCGGAGTTAGCTTGTGTAGACAGCCAGCCCAGCACCACTCAAGCACCAGATGAGCTCCCAGGACAGGAAGCAAGCCAGAGTCTAGGGAAGCCCTGCATATCCCTGGATGGAGGCGTTGTGGATGAGCCAGTCCTGAGGGTGTGTGTGTGTGAGACCCATCCCTGCCTTTTGTCTGCTTTGCAAGGGAGAGATCCCCTCTCTTTAGCCCTCACCACCAGTGGTGGACAGGAGATCTGGCCCCCATGGGGTTACAAGAATAAGAGAGCTATCCCTGCTCCTCACTTGCTGCAGCACTCGAAAGAGCAGGCCCTGCACCTTACCTGGGCAACACACTACAACTGGCCCTGCATGTGGGGGTTATGGGTCAACTGGCCCCAAGTGTGTGAGTGTGGGAGAGCCAGCTCTACCTTCTGTCTGTTTTGTGGTGTTGGCAAGGGAGAGATCACCTTACTCTCTTATCCTCACTACAGGTAGCAGCCAGGAGAGTTGGCCCTGATGGGGTCATGAAAGCAGGAGAGCTGGCACAATCCCTTACCTGCTGCAGCACTCAAGAGAGCAAGCCTTGCACCTTACCTGGGTAACACAGTAGAATTGGCCCTGGAAGTGGTGATTGCAGTCCCAGAACCAGGGCTTTGAGTTACCCCACCACAACATACACCCATGGATGAACTGCTGGAGTGCATGAAGAGGCCAGTTCCACAGACCCAAAACTACAGGATCTACATGACACAGGACAATAACAGCATATCTGAGAGGAGTCTCAGTGATGTACCAATATTGACAAAATAGCAGAAGCCAGAGGCCTCATACCAGACCAAGGAGTCATTATAATGAACAATTGCAAGCAAAAACATGTAGACAAAGGAAATATTGTGGGACACACTGAGACACACTACAGTTTTCACAATGAGATTTTTTTTAATGTGGGGGGAGGTTGCAAGGGTGGAGAGTTGGTCTGAGGGGAGGTGGGAGATGAGAGGGAACAGTATATATGATATGAAATTCACAAAATAAAAGGAAAAAATAAAAAATTCTACAAATATATAAAATATAAACATTGTATTCTGGCAGAAATTGAATAATAATTGCAGAAGTTTTGGCCTGAAGGCTTTTCCTGGGCCTAAGAACAGTTAGCACTCTGACTATTAAAGGCTATACTTAGAACATGACAATCTTCCCAGGCTGACTTGGGGATTTTCTTTCTGTCTAGTGCCCTTGAAACCCCAAGAACTACCAGTCTGAGAACATGCTGACATGCTTTGACAAAATATGCCTCTAGATTGTTAAGAGTTCAGTTGTGGGGTTAATAAAGAAAAATGATTGTAAAAGATAATTCTGTTCTGTCAGGGTTTATCAATGATGACTAAACTTATGACCAAGAGGAAGTTAAAAAATGTCTAGGGACAAACATGATGTGATCTATGTTTTTGAACAACATGAATTTATCCCTGCGTACTGAGTTCTGTAAAAATAAAGAAGCGTTCTGACTGTCAGTCATCCAGGATGTAAAGCTCCCCTGATTCCCGTGCCTGCCTCACTACTCCCTCGAAGCTCTTGCATCTGCACTGCTTCAGGCCTTGTCCTCACCTGAAGCTAGACCCTGGCAAACACACACTGCTGGAGCCCAGCACTTCAGAGTGCAGAGAGAGGAGGTTATGTAGGTCTTACTGCCTGCAGCCTAACTCCAGATTAGATGGAGACTACCTCAGTGGAATAACACAGTTTTATAACAGGTCATATGATGACCTAAGCCTCCATGTGCATGCACCCAGCCACGCACGTGTACACACAAATGTATATAAGACATACACAAAAATTTTAAAAATTGTGAAGATTAAGGTGAAATTTACATGTGAAAGTTCTTTATAAAGAATTAAATGAGCTAAGGATGGTGTCACATGTCTTTAATCCTGGCACCCAGGAAGCAGAAGCTAGTGAGCTTGAGGTGAGCCTGGTCAAACATAGTGAGTTTCAGGATAGCCAGGGCTATGTAGAGAGACTCTGCCTCATAAATAAATAAATAATGATACTGACTTGTGTAATGATTGGGTGTGGACCTCCACAAATAAGTTCTTCATGAAGGCAAGCCTATACAACTAAAACTATAAAACATAACTTGTCCCATGAACATAGTATACTTTTTTAACATTTAAGAAAACCTTATTTAACATTAACATTAACAACATTTAAGAAAATCTCAGCCAGAACAGTGAGTTGTTAGTGTCTGGACCACCAACTGTGACTTCCAGCAGTGTATCCCAGACCAGTCCAGTATCAGACCAGAAATGCAAGCTCCTCCACCAAAAGCTGCTGTACTAAAAAGGCTGGGCAGAAAAGGGTGTCCTGGGCTAGGCCAGGGTGGCAGGAGAAAAGTTTATTTTCACTGCAAAGTGTTATAACTCTCTTAGCTAAACAGCCAGTGCTGGGCTGGACAGTTTCAAAGCCTCCGGATCCAGGCCAGATGACGAGGCAGGTGGTGTGGGAGAGGCTGTGGAAGGTCAGCACCTCTCTCAGCAGGAGCACATGGCTTCAACAGGCCTAGCCTGCCCTGCAGGCAGCAGCAGCCAGGCAGGAACTGGTGCTCATCGGAGCCGGGCCAGACAGGCAAGGGGCAGCAGTGGCAGACTTTCCATGGAAGGAAGAGTGCTTCGTCCACTAAGCCCAAGATAAACAACCAGACTCAGGCAATCATGTTGGAAGCATGGAGAAAAAGAGGTTTACTATGTGGATCAGGGACATTATATAACTTTGGGCAGTGGGGAGGGGTTTCGGAGGTGAATGTGTTTGACTCACTCAGTATCATCCAATCAGAAGAAAGAAAATGGAATGCCTAATGAACTCATGGGCAATGGGGGTGGGAAAAAGTCTCCAGGGAGGCTAGAGGTATAGACAAATGTCATTGGCTAAAAGCCAAGGCACCGACAGACTTCATTAGTATGGAGAAGTCGCTAGGCAAGTTTCTAATATGGAGGGCTTGGCCTCGTGACACTCCTTCCTTAGAGGATCTGAGGATCCTTAGATCAGAAGGAAGAGGGGGTTCCACTGAGCAAAGGGAGTCTATCATCATAGCCCAGAACTCAGAGGCTTTCTGACAGCATCTGATTTCTACCCCATCAGCAAAAATCCCCACAACCAAAAATTTTTCTTTCTTAACTCAGTTCAGAGAAATGACAACAACAGAAGGTTATACTCAAGAACCCAGGACTCCTCCCCTACGAGATCTCGGTAATTTTTGTCTTCCTATATGAAGTTGAAAATTGTGTTTTCAATTTCTGTGAAGAATTGCTTTGGAATTTAGATGAAGATTGCATCTAATCAGTTGATTGCTTCTGGCAGGATGCCCATATTAATCCTATCAATTTATAAGTATAGATTTTAATCTTTTGATATCTTCTTCAATTTATTTCTTCAATGTCTTTTTCATTTTATTTTGTTTTTGAGATAGAGTTTCACTGTGTAATGCTGGCTGTTCTGGAACTTATTATATAGACAAGGCTGGCCCTGAACTCACAGAGATCCACCTGCTTCTGCCTCCAAAGTACTAAGATTAAAAATGGCTCTTTCTTCAATGTCTTAATGTTTTTTTTTTATTTTTAGCTTTATTTTATATACATTGTTGTTTTCCCACATATTTATCTGTGTGAAGGTGTCAGATCCCCAAACTGGAATTACAGACAGTTGTGAGCTGCCAGGTGGGTGTTGGGAACCAAACCCAGGTCCTCTGGAAGTGTAGTCAATGAGTAATCTTAACCACCAAGCCATCCCTCCAGCCCCCTTAATGTTTTTTATTATACAAGTCTTTAATTTGCTTTATTAGAGTTACTCCAAGATATTTTATTTTATTTCGATAATACTGTGAAAGGTATTGTTTTCCTGATTCTTTCTCTGCCAATTTGTCATTTGTGTATAGAAAGGCTACAAAGTTTTGTGTGTTAATTTTGTATTCTACTACTTTGTTGAAAGTATGTGTCATCTGTAGAAGTTTCCTGGTGAAGTTTTTAGGTTCTTTTATGTATACAGTCATATCATCCATAAATAAAGATACTTTGACTTCTTCCTTTCCTATTTATATCACCTCAATGTCTTTCAGTTATCTTATTGTTCTAGTTAGGACTTCAAGTATTATATGTAATAGATATGGAGAAAGTGGACATCCATGTCTTGTTCTTGATTTTATTGAAAATTCTTTGATATCTTCTTTTGGGTTGTCGTGGGCTTGCTGTAAAATGCCTTTATCTTTTTCCTTTTTATTTTTTTTAATTTTGTGAAGTTCATATCATGCATCCTGTTTCCCCTCATTTCACACCTCCCCTCAGATCCACTGTCCACCCTTGCATCCTCTCCCAACAATAAAAAAAAAGTCTCATTGTGGAAAATGTAGTGTGTCTCAGTGTGTCCCACAACATTCCCTTAGTCTACCTGCTTTTACTTGCAAATGTTCATTATAATGACTCTGTTGGGGTAGTGTTAAGCATTCTAAATGTTAATTGGTCCTGTTTGCTGTTTGATACTTATATTGACTCTGATTGGTTAAATAAAATGTCGAGGCCTGAGATTGGGCAAAGACAGAGAAAGGTGGGACTTCCTGGGATTAAAACAGGAAGCCTGCACTTTAGACAGAGGATTCAACATTCCAGCCAGCAGCAGGAAGAAGAACATTCCAGCCAGGAGCAGCAGGAAAGAGGATGCATATCATGAGTTAGAAAAAGGAACCTCATTCCAGATGGCCTGGAACATTGGCTAGTGTGGAGAATGGCAGTCCAATGGGATGTATGTCTATGGGGTCATATTTGGGTAATAGACTTAAGAGCTAGCTTAGATGGGCCAGGCCATCTGGAATGATCCTCTTGCTTCTACCCCATGGCGTGTGCCTCCTTCTTCCTGCTGCTCCTGGCTGGAATGGCTTCTTCTTCCTGCTGCTGGCTGGAATGCCTTAATCCTCTGTCTAAAGAGCAGGCTTCCTGTTCTAATCCCAGGAAGTCCCACCTTTCTCTGTCTTTGCCCAGTCTCAGACCTTGGCATTTTATTTAACCAATCAGAGTCAATGCAAGTGACAGACAGCAAACAGGACCAATTAATTAACATTTAGAATGCTTACCACTACCCCAAAATGACTCCTTGGTCTGGTATGAGGCCTCTGGCTTCTGCTACTTTGTCAATACTGGAACCTCACTGGGACTCCTGTCAGATATGCTGTTATTATCCTGTGTCATGGAGATCCTGTAGTTTTGGGTCTGTGGAACTGGCCTCTTCATGCACTCCAGCAGTTCATCCATGGGTGTATGTTGTGGTGGGGTAACTCAAAGCCCTGGTTCTGGGACTGCAACCACCACTTCCAGGGCTAGTTCTACTGTGCTACCCAGTTAAGAAGGATCAAGGTCTGCTCTCCTGAGTGCTGCATGAGGTAAGGGGTTGTACCAGCTCTCCTGCTTTCATGACCGTATCACGGCCAACTCTCCTGGCTGCTACCTATGGTGAGGGCATCAGAGAGTGAAGGAGATCTCTCCCTCACCAACACCACTCCAAAGCAGAAAAAAGGCAGGGCCGGCTCTCCCACACTCACACCCTTGGGGCTGGCTCACCCGCAACCCCCACATCTGGGGGCAGGCAGGGTTCTTCTAGTCTCTGGCTTGCTTCCTGTACTGGAAGCCAATTTATTGCTTGCCTGCTGCTGGCCTCATGGTTGTCCCAGGCTAGTACCCTGTTTGGGCCTCATGACACCAAACTAGTATTGATATCTGGCTTGATTTTTCCCCCCAGGAATGTTAGGCTATTATTCTTTCAGATGTTCACTAAATGTAGACATAGTCTCTCCTCTCTGCTACCTATTGATGTACATGTGACACAGCAGCCACATCTGCAATGACTCTATAGGGAGAGTAAATTGCCTTTTATTAAGTTGTAGTATTTTCCTTGTATTGCTATTCTCCCTAGAACTTTTTAGTCATGAAAGAATATTAGATTTCATCAAAGGCCTCATCTGAATCTAATGAGATGACCATGTTTTTTTTTTTTTTTTAATCTTTCAGTCTTTTTATGTAGTGGGTTAATAATGTATTGTTTTGAATATGTTCAAGCATCTTTGCATCTCTGACATGAAACCTACTTGATCATGGGGGATGGTCTTTTTGATGTGTTATTGGACTTGGTTTGTGAGTATTTTATTCAGAAATTTTGCATCTATAATCATAAGGTATGATAGCTATTCTTGGTTGCCAGCTTGACTATATCTGGTATTAACTAAAGCCTCTGAGGAATTTTCAATTTCTCTAGAGAATCCTAACTAATACATAAGGGATAGTGATCTATAATTTTCTTTCTTTTAAAATTTATTTATTGCATCTCTGTGGTTTTCTTACCAGGGTAATTGTGGCCTCATGAAAAAAAATTATGAAATGTCTCTTCAGTTACCATTTTGCAGAATAATTTGAGGTTTATCTGTTAATTCTTCTTTGAAGGTCTGGTTGAGTTCTGTGCTGAATCTATCTTGCTCTATCATTTTTTTTTTTTTTTGGTTGAGAGACTATTTTTATTCCACTAGTTATTATGGGTATGTTGAAATTGAAATATGATCTTAATTTCACTTTAGTGGATTACATATATCAGGATACCTATCCATTTCTTTTAGGTTCTATGGGTTTTAAAAAGTATATACTTATGATTTTCTGGATTTCCTGGTATCTGTTGTAATAGCTCCTTTTCATATCTAAATTTGTCTAAGCTTTTTGATTTTCTTATGAACTCAGGTGCATAAACCTTTAGGATTGCAATATGCTCTTGGTCGATTCTTCCTTTAGTGAGTGTATAGTGTCCTTCCTTATTCTTTTGATTAATTTTGGTTTGAAGTATTTTTTTGTCAGATGTTAAGATACCAATACCTGCTTCTTCCTTGAGTACAATTACTTGGAATACTTTTTCCATCCTTTTATACTGAGGTGATGTCCATCCTTGATAATGAGGTGTGTTTCTTGGCTGGGACAGAAAGATGGATTTGTTTTCTAATCCAATTGGTTAGTCTGTGTCTTTTTGTTGGGGAATTGAGACTGCTAATATTGAGAATTAACAATGAAAAATATTAATTGATTACTGTTATTCTTTTTTTTAATGTTGTTATGGTTAGGTTTCTCCCAACTTTTGATTCAACTGTTCAGGATCAGGACCACAAAATGTTATTATTCCTATATTCTTTAAATCTTTCACTGGTAATCTGTTAGTTACTATATGAAACACTAAAAAATTATAAAACTGGGTGATATATTCTTATAAACACTATTATTTCCTTTTAATGAGTGAACATCTTTCACTGAAAATACTCTCTTGAGGGCCCATATGCAAAATCCTACAATACATACTACACTAGGACTATATTAAGAAAATACTCTGACATTGGCATTGCATTCATGCCTTCAAACAGCTGGAAACCTTGTTGAAGATATTGTAGTACTGCTTACCCTTTATGTATAAGGCATTCTGTTCAAAGGCATCAGGGAAGGACTCAGAATGTCAATAGTCAGAAACCATGTGTAGGCTGTGTTTTCCTATGCATGTATACTTTTTATAAACATTAAACTTTTACTTCAAGAAAGTACTTCATGACTTAAGTATATGAAAATTTCCCATATCACTACTCATATACTCTGGAGCTATAACTAAATCACAGGTATTTAAAACAGACACTGTGATACCCCTTGTCAATGTGAAAAAGTAAAAGATAGTTTATATCCTGGGTGAAACAGATTAAGATGGCACGTGATTTTGCCATACTACTTAGAATATTAAACAAATTAAATTGTATAAGATGTTTGAATTGTGGGTAGGCTGTATACTAAATTAAAGTGAAACCACATTACTGTGTTTGATTCTTATGTAGAAAAAAACAAACAGAAAAAAAACTTTAAAGCATAAGACAGACAAGGAAGAAATAGATTCTGGAGTATAAATGTACTACACAACTGGGAGAATACAGCAGTCCAGGAAGACTGACTTAGTTCAGTTCTGTGAACAAAGAATTCAGAAATAGCCTGGACTCTCATAGAGGGCTCCATATAATTCTGAGTGTGTTCTAAAATACATAAGATTTTATTGTGTAATTTAGTATATAGCCTATCCACAATTATGAATCTTATGATTCATAAACATAAGAAAAGAAGATGGCTGTTTCTCTTTTTAAAAGATTTTTAAAATTTATTTTGTATACAGTATTCTGCCTGCATATATGCCTACAGGCCAGAAGAGGGCACCAGATCTCATTACAGATGGTTAGGTGCCATGTGGATGCTGGGAATTGAACTCAGGACCTTTGGAAGAACAGCCAGAGTTCTTAACCTCTGAGCCATCTCTCAAGCCCTAGATAACTGTTCCTCAAAGGTAAGGACTTAGAAAATCAAAGGGAAAGCTGAGAAAGTCATTGAGTCAGTCACAGGAAAGTCATAGGTGACATATGGAGGCACACTGGAATGAAAGGGCCTTAAAGGATGAAACTTTCCTTAGTAGGTGGTACCAACTAGCTCTCTTTACTCCTGTGACTTGGTGTCATCCTTGAAGAAAGTGCTATTCAAGACCTTAATAGAGTTGTTGTAATGACTGAGTATACCATGAAAAGGAACACAGAAAACAGCAGAGAATGCCAAATGATGACCAAATCATGTGAGCATGCTAAGTGAAATTAGCCAGCCTCACACAGGCAACTAACATATTCCCTCTAATATATGGGATTTAGGGGAGTCCAAAGAATGACATGGAAGTAAAATTGGCAACCAAGCATAAGTAAGGGAGAAGTATTTTTAATTTAATTTTTAAGAGATTTATTATTCCCAGCCACAAAACTTTCAACCCACAATTTGTCCTGCCTACAAGATGTGCAAGGGTAAAAGATGGAGCAGAATTTGAGGGAATGGTCTACCAATGACTGGCCCAGCCTGAGACCCATACCATGAGAGTGAGCCCACCCCTGACACTATTAGTGGTATTCTGTTATACTTATATAGACAGGAGCCTAAAATAACTGTCGTCAGAGAGGCTTCACCCAGCAACTGATGGAAACTAATGCAGAGACCCACAGCCAAATGTTAAATGGAGTGTGGGGAATCCCATGGAACGGGGGGGTGTCTAAGGATTGAAGGAGCCAGAGGGGTCAAGAACATCACAAGAAAACCTACAGACTAACCAAGGCCCATAGGGACCCACAGAGACTGAAGCACCAACCAGAGAGCATGCATGGGACTGACCTAGGCCCTCTGCACATATGTATGTAACAATTGTGCAGCTGGGTCTTCATGAGGGACTTCTAACCGGGAGCAGGGACTCTCTCTTGACTACATTGTCTGCCTTTGGATCCCTTTCCCCCTAACTGAGCTGCCTTGTCTAGCCTTCATAGAAGATGATATCCCTAGTATTACTACAACTTGAAGTACCAAGGCTGGCTGATATCCATGGGAGGCCTCCCCTCTTCTGAGAAGAAGAGGAGGGGTGGGTTGGGGGGAGAAGAGGTGAGAGGGAGTGACTAGCAGGAGAGGAGGGAGGGGAAGCTGCAATCAGGATGTAAAGAAAATCAATAACTTAATAAAAAAGATTTATTATTTTATGTTTATGAACATTTTGTCTACATGCATGTATGTGCACCATATGCATGGTTGATGACCAAAGACATCAGAGGAGTGCAGCAGGTCCCCTGGGGCTGGAGTTACAAAGTGTTGTCAACTGCCACAGGGTACAGGGAATCAAACCTACGTCCTATGAAGGAGTAATAGGTGCTCTTAACTGCTTAGCCAACTCTCCATCCCCCAAATAAAGGATAACAGAGGGATTGGATAAGATGGAAATCCAATTTCTATTTATGAAAATGTCATAACGAGACCTATTACTTTAATACAAGTACTGTATACCAATTAAAATGGAAAAAATAGATAAATGTGATCAGTAGTTCAAACAAAATATCAATATGAAAATTTTCATGAGGAAACTAAAATCTTACATCTTAAAAAAGTAACAACTAAAGTAAAAACTGTAGAAAGCCTGATGTACTTCAAAAGGTTAGAGAGTTGGAGGGTGTCAGAAAACTCCATGAAGCAAAGATGGGACATGACAAGAGCACACACAACTCCAGGCTCTAGAGGGCACATGTGATTGGAGTTCTAGAGTGCAAACACAGAGCCAGCTGTGAAATCAGCACTCACCTAGATTTGAAAACATTCTAAAGCCAAATATTTCTCAAAACTGAACAGATCAAGCAAGAATTAAAAAGAAAGAAAACCCAATCTCCAGTAACATATGTACCTACAACTGCTAGATACACTATGAACATTGGAAAATTTACTGTTTTCAAATTCATAATCTCACTCCACTATGTCCACAGAATTATTACAATATGATACACATTTCTTCCTGCAAGCTTTTACTGATCTGTCATGCTTCTTTTCATGCATCTAAACCAAAATAAATATTAAATGAAACTTAAGACTACCGAGTTAAATAAATTTCATGATCATAAATCTACTAGAGATTCCTTTGCATTATCATTGGTGTGGGCATATTCCTAAAATATAAACCTGAAAATCATATAAGAGATTTTGAAATCATAAGAAGAGATTGAAAATCATAAGAAGAGATTTTTGGAATCTGTTTTTTAATGAGATAAATACTAAAGTTTCCCTCTAATTGTTTATGTGTACAACAATTGTTTATGTGTAACCAGTCAGTTAGCACTTATTATTAGGAAATTAGAAGCAAGCATATAATCTATTGCTTTTCTGGAGAGTGTATATACTGAAAGACCAGTTGGGTGTGGTGGTACACACCTTTAATCCCAGCACTTGGGAGGCATAGGCAGGTAGATCTCTGTGAGTTCAAGTCCAGTCTGGTCTACAAAGCAAGTCTAGGACAGTCATGGCTACACAGAAAAACCCTGTCTCAAAAACCCAGAAAAAGAAAGGAAGAAATGAAGGAATAAAGGAAACCAAAGTGCATTAGAGTAAGACTACCAGAAAAAAAAAAACTAAAGGGAAAACTTTCAAAGTAACCCACAATAGACTTTTTTTTTTTTTCAAAAGAAGCCAGGTGTAATGGCATACAACTGTAGAACCAGCTACCCAGGCACTCACTGAAGTTAAGAGGATCTCTTGAGCCCATAAATCCAATGCCATTCTGGGGGGGGGGGGGGGAGCCTCTGTCTCAAAGAAAAAAAAACACTCATAAAATTTGTTATAATCTAAAACAAAAACAAACAACCCATGTACTATATGCTGTTGATAATAGATAGACCTTAAATGTAAATATACAGAAATACTTAAACTCAGGGTTGGGGAGATGGCTTCATGTACAATGTGTTTGCTATATAAATATGAGGACCTGTTGATGGATCCCTATCTCTCACATAGAAGCCAGGCACAGTTGTGTATTCTTGTAAGCCTTCTGGGAAGCAGAGAGAGGGAGATTGAGAAGGCTCACTGGCCAGCCACTCTAGATGAAGCAGAGAAGTCCAGGGTCAATACAAGACCCCCATTTCAAAAAGTTAGCAGAGAATGATAGAGGAAGATACTCAACCTCTTGTCTACACAGATATGCACTTTCAAATACACTCACAAACCAACACACATACATGCATAACATGCACACACACACAGCATAAGGAAACAAAAAAGAAATAGCTAAAGTCAAAGAATGGGATAGGAACTTCATTAACAAAATGGAATGGTGTGGGGAAGGGGAACACAGAAGGATAAGGGAGAGGCCAAAGGAATGTCTTCAGAGAGTATCTTTGGGGGCACTTTCCCAGAAAAATTTTCCTGAGGCATCTCAGCTAAATAACCTGAAGAAAGAAAACATCTGATTTTTAAAAATAATCTTTTTGGGGTAGCAGGAATTTCACACCATGTGATTTAGTTTAGCATAGTATATGTGATAAAAAGCATGGAGAAGTCAGGTACTCGTTAGTACCAGAAATGAGGAGTTTCTGTTAGGGCACAGTACAGACTGGATGCTATCCCTGTGTCCCAGAGAGAAGGTCTGATTCAGGCTGTAGGATCTGGCTGAAGGGTAAAAGCCTTTGTTCTTCCAAGGGTATGGTTATATAGTTCAGTGGCAAAGTACTTGCCTAGCATGTCAAAAGCTCTAGGTTCTACTCCCAGCTAGAAGGAAAGGGGCTCTTGGTTGGTCATGTGGTTGGACTTATTTCTGACTTTTCAGTTCTGTACTATGTGATCTACTGACCTGAACATTTCCCCCAAATTCATACTATCTTTTTCACTGTATACTCAGAGTAAGTCAAAATCAGTATAAAAAAGCCCCTGTGTTAGTTTCCTGTTGCTATGATAAAACATCATGAACAAAGCAACATATAGGAGGAGAGGCTTATTTGGAGCTATATTTCCAGAGGGATGAGTCCATCACAATCACAGTAGGGAACTGTGACAAATGACAAGTGGGCAAGTATGGTGGCTGGATCTGGAAGCTTAGACCTGGATCTATAAGCAAAAAGCAGATCATCCAAATGGATTCAGGGCTTTTGATACCCCAAAGTCCAACCCCAATGAAGTACTTCTCCAGCAAGCCCCCCACCTTCTAAACCTGGGAACCAAATATTCAAATATCTTAGCCTACTGGGCCATTCTCATTCAAGCCAGCACACCCTTCCACATTGCTCTTATGATGTCTTAGCTATTCTGAGTCCTTTGTATAATATAGTTTAGGATCAGCTTATCAATTTCTTCAGAACAAATTGTTGGAATTAAATTAAATGACCATATGTGCTCGTCAGTAGTCCCAGTTTTTCTAGGTCAGAGACCAAATAATTTCTCAAAACAGTAAGCAACACAACAAATTTTACATAGAGACACAGACACACACACACACACACACACACACACACACACACACACACACAGAAACATCAAACACACACAGACGCAGACAAACATACACCATAAACATACACATACACACAGATACACCATACAGGCACAGACACACACACCATACAAGTACACACACACACAGACATACGATGCACACATAGACACAAACATACACCATACACACACAGACACATCATACACACACAGACACATAGACACACCTTATGCACATAGACACAGATACATACACACCACACACACACACACACACACCCTATATGAACATAAAAATACTTGGAAAATGGCATGTAAGTATGATTTCATACTTTAACACTTAGATATTGAAAATAAATTATTTAGCATTCACTAAAATCAGAACTCTAAATATGTATGTATATTTAATGCAAATTACACATCTATGTTTCAAAAACATGTTGAAAATAATATATATTTTTGCCAAACTTGTGTATTCTTTCAAGTTAATAGTTTAATATTTATATAATAACATTACAAATAAATGCTATTTTATTGATTTTTTTCATTTTATTTTTAATTTACATGTATGAGAGTGTTGCCTGCATATATGTCTGTGTACAGTATCCATGAAGTACCTTGGAGACCAGAAGAGGGTGTTGGATTCCCTAGGACTCTAGTACAGGTGGGATATAAGCAAACATGTAGGTGCTGGGAATTGAACCGTGATCCTCCAGAAGAGCAGCCAGTGATCTTAACCACTGAGCCAGCCTCTTTTTATTCCCAAATACTTCATATTTTAAATATTTAATATACTATTAAATGATAATTGTTGTTCAGAAAATATTTTAGCCAAAACAAACACTCTAAAATAGCAAGGTAAGGGATACAACAAATGTTTTACAGAATTTTGTTTCATTAAAATATTAATTTATAACTTATTTATCTCAAAAACTGTCCAACTAATTGCAAGTAAAATCCTTTAACCTCTTGCACTAATCAGAGTAAGGAAAGACAGAAGAACCCAAAAGTGAAAGAACTAATTCCTGAGGCCATCTGAACTGCTGGGGGTGATTATTTCAGGATCATTCCTATGAGACAAATCCCTTGTTATTGTTGATTGCAACTTGAAGTGCTTCCTTCATCCTTTTCCTTGTAGAATATTTAGGCAGGTCTAGAATATTGTGACATGTCAATGATCTTGGGTCATCATTTTCAGTGAAGATTTCAGGACAACGGAATACTATTCCTTCATACTGTAGGCCTTTTACGTGTAGCCTATCACATCCTGTAAGAAACACTAGAAAGGAATATAATTTTGTTGAGATATTTTATCTAGAATAACTCAAGATAAATAAGAAGAAATTAATGATTACATTTAATAAATATGGAGTACATGGTTTTTTTTTTTGTTGTTGTTGTTCAGAGAAAACTGCCCTGTGGGGAATTTCTGCTGGTAAGATTGAAGTCTGGCATCACCAGAAAGCCCCTGAGCTCAGTGCTAAATGACAGACTCTCTCCTCCTCACCCCCCCCCATTTCTTTTAGCAGAATCCCTTCCTCCATCTGATATGGGAAAATTCCAGATCCTCTAAGCTGAAGAATGGTAATGCACAAAGGCAGATAAAGCCTAGAAAAGTCGTGACATTTGGGGTTTGTCTTCTACAAATTCATGCCATGAATATATGTGCCTTGCCATTAAGAATGATCTATTACATTAAGAATGAATGTGTATTATAGTACTTACAGAGGAATTTTTTCTTTTCATCCAAAGTTAATTCATGGAAAGTCCTCCAAAACAGTAGAATAGTTGGATGTGATTGGTGATATCCATTCTCATACCGTGAATTCTTGAGAACAAGAGAAAAAAAAAAGAGAGAAAATTTTAGGGGGGTTATGTGTCAGTTATTTGGAAAAGTTAGAAGGTGCATATGTTGTCACTTACATTTTCAAATTGTTTCCAGTCATAATCAGTATTTCCAGTTATTGCTGTCATTAGTTCTTCAGGCTGGAAATGCCTAATTATATCCCAGTTACACACCTTGTAAAATCCTCTATGAAATTCCTCATAAATCGTCTTTATAGAGATGTTAAAAATGTAATCAACATATTTAGAAACATATTCTTTCCTTGAGGGAAGAAAAATTTAAAAACCAATGACACGCCTTATCAGTGACTATAATATTATATATAAAACAGATAATACAATACTATCTCTTTTGCTCTTTTTACTCTATTGAGAAAGAAAAGTATATTTCTTTATGTGTAGCTCACAAGTCTATACAACACAGGGAGAGGAAAACCTGGCCAACTAGAAGAAAGTTCCTTAGAGAATATAAGAGAAGGATTCAGACTTTAGAATGTTCTCATTTTCCTTATTACAAGGAGCAATGGTAACTCCAATCTAAATATAAGTACCCCTTGCCTTTCAGTATGGACATGTCCCAATGAGTTCATTATACGTGGAAAATGCATTTAATACATATAATCTACTAAA
Source organism: Lophiomys imhausi (assembly GCA_907164525.1). Taxonomy (NCBI): domain Eukaryota; kingdom Metazoa; phylum Chordata; class Mammalia; order Rodentia; family Muridae; genus Lophiomys; species Lophiomys imhausi. Next base: position 319,813 of record CAJQZJ010000594.1, read on the forward strand.
CATTATAGCTTATCCATGTTCCTTCACTGGCTGCTCTTCAGCACCATAAGGAAGTATTGTACCACAGAGAGAATGGTCAGAAAATTCAAAATTTGTGGAGTATGATGACTATGGAATGCCATGTGCTTTCACATCACAGGAAGCTAAGGGAATAAGTCCAACAACCATTTGACCCTTGCTTCTTTGCCTCTACACATTACTCTCTGGCACCCTTATATTGCTGCCTGTTGTTGGTAGGGAATCATGCAGTAAACATCTCTCCAGCATGGTGTGCTTCCTCTTTCCTGGCAATTCCTGCTCAGTCATCAGAACTTCATATGAAAATGAAATGAAAACAGAAGGGCTGTCCTTTCTGTTCCTCCACCCATCTCTCTTCCAGCAGATCACTTTGCAGAACTATGTTCTGCAAGGTCAGCCATGGATTATCAGATGCACTTTTCACAGTATGATAGATTTCCCAGTGGCAAGTGATACAGTGTGAATATAGTTTGACTCTGTCCTATAAGGATTTCTGGATTGAAATGTATTTCTCCCATATTTGGGTATTAAGAAGATAGAAACCTGATCTAACTATAGTGTTGATGGTGGGGCCTTTGGGGAGTAATTAGAGATACATAAAATCACTACAGTAGAGCCCCATGATTGAACACTGGTAGCCTTAGAAGGTGAGGAAAGAAGATCAAAAGAGACACATGTTCATGCTCCTTCTCTCTGTCATGTGCTGCCCTCTCATGTTTAAGATGCTGCCAGCAAGAAGGTCACCATATGGTCCAGGAATTTCCTAAACTGTGAGATAAATAAAACTCTTTTCTTTATAAAGGTATCCAGTATTTGATATTTCATTACAGTAATGAAAAGCAGATGATGAGGTGTTGCCATTAGAAACATGGTCATCCCATTCCCTTTTAAATAGCCTTTGTTAACGAGCGTATTTAAACCATCTCTCTCTGTTCTTGCTGGAACCAGTCATATACTGCTAAATGTTCAACGACCAGTTTTCCAAAAGGAAGGAGTGGGTAGGGGAGATGTAATGAGACAGAAAGGAATACAAATACAGAGAGAGGACAGAGGGAAGGAAAACAGAAAAGACAGAAAGAAAAACCTCACTTGTAACATTTGCCAATTTTTATGGTCTAAATATACCTGCCATGACCGACTTCAAATACTTTACTAATACTTTAAATAATAACTTTTGCACAGTAATGAAAATTTTGCAGTCAGATCCCATAAGTTGGTACCAGCTGGCTTATTTGATACATTAGATAACGGTCTATTTGGGTATCAGCTTTCTGCCCACTAGGATATAAGTTACATATTTTGTCTTTTTCATGGCTCCATCACCAATATCTAGATAGAGTATGGCATAGAATAGAGACTAAAAATATATCTTATATGACATAGATATTTATTCTTGAATCATCTCTTCTCCTGCTGGTTTAACATTCTAAAATAACGAACATCCAAGAAGCTCAAATTATATTGATACAAATATTTTATGCATATTCAAAGTAGATATTTTATGTCTCCAATCTTACTTGTTGGTTTCGTTCACAGGTACCGAGGACCCATTTGGAATTAAATCAATATCTTCTTGATCCCAGTATATCTGTAACCAAAATGTAATCAACTGATAAACATGAACATAGGTCTGCCATCATTGTCCATACATCTTTCCTATACAATTTAAAATGACTGCAGATAGACAATCATTTTTCAGTTCAGTCTTTTGTTTGCTGTGATAGTCTATCAAGCTGGCCTCGACCTTGCTATTGTCTTGCCTCTGCCTCTTTCTAGGATATACCACCACACCCAACCCCAGACTATAAACACACACACAACACACACACACACACACACACACACACACACACATACACACACACACACACACACACACACACACACACACACACACACACTCTTTTGTTTATTTTGTTTTTGTATTTTTGAGATTTTTGAGGCAGGTCCTAGCTGACCTGGAGCTTGCTATATAGACCAGGCTGGTCTTGAACTGAGAGATATATTGCCTCTGCCTCCAGAGTCCTGGGATTAAAGGCTTGAGTTACTATGCACTAGCAAATAAAATCCTAAGCCCTCCTCAATATGTGTTGTATGTATAAATATTTCAAGCACGAATTACTCTGTTTAGTTTAGTTGAGCATTAAATGAATGCTACATCCATATTTAAGAGTATATAGATATAAAGCACACAAATGAAGACCAGGTTGGAGAAAAATTTTACAGAGATAAATTATCTTTAAAAATATGGATATTTGGAGGCTGGAGAAATAGTTTAGTGGCTAAGGGCACTGACTGTTATTCCAGAGGACCCAGTTTCAAATCCCGCACCTACATGGCAGCTCACATCTGTAACTCTAAGGTCTGATACTCTCACATAGATATACATGCAGACAAAACACCAATGTACATAAAATAAAGGGAAACAAATTTTAAAATATTTTCTTTTAAAAATATGGATATTTCATATTAAAGATTCTATAATTTAAATTTTTTAAATAATAATGGCTGGCAATATATCCTACTGGTATAATACTTTCTTGGCATGAGTTCAATCTTCAGCAACTCCACCCCCCAAAAAAAAACAGATTAAAGCCAACCTATAATCTAGATTTCCTGATACTCACAGAAAAATACATGTGAAGTTCTCCAATGTCACCAGCCTCACAATTTAAAAGTTCTTGCAAATTCCTATTGAAAATTTTAATTTAAAATGTTTTATTTGATATTATAAAATTTCAAAGTAATATTCATTATTCAATTGGGAAAAATTAAGTAATACAGACATGCACAAATTTCAGTATAATTTCCTCTCCTACTCTCTCCCGCTCATCTTCCTAGAATAATCTCAATTTAGAATTTGATTTGTTAGTCTACGCTACCTTGTTGATACTGCTATGTATTCTGAAAATGATTATACAAAGGAGATTTCAGTGAGTATGTCATGGGGTGGATTTAATTTGTGAAGTCTGGAGGTACCAACTAAAGAGTTGTCACAGTTAAAGGTTGACATATAGTGAGTAGTGGCCCAGACACTATTAAACACATAACGTGCCCAGAACAACCTCCCCCAAAGAGAATTAAAAGAACCAGATGCCAAAGGTTATGGCTCAGTAGATGCTCTTGTCTAAGAAGGAGGCGGCCTTGGGTTGCATGACCAACCAAAACATTCAAAACAGAAAAGGCCAAAATGTCAAAATGGCCAGGGTTGAGAAATTCTGCTTTAATAAAAACCTACCACTAATAGTTCATGAAAAAAAAGAATCATTATCTTCAATTTGTTGTCAACATTTTAAGAAAAATATGTTGGCAGAGGAAGGGCATCTCATGTACATCTGCTCAGTTACTAGTGAACCTGAGCATGCTTTTATAAACTATGTCTATATACATGGGCTTATAACACTATATTTATAAATTATATCTCTGTATATATACACACTAGTAGTACTGTATTTATTTACAGACCATATCTGTCTATACAATACAATTATTGCATTATATTTATAAATCTTATCTCTGTATATATATACACACACATACTACTACATCTATTTATAAACCACATCTATATATATATGCACTTATCACACTGTATTTATTTATAAACCATATGTATATATAAAATTATAGCACTGTATCCATTTACAAACCATATACATATATACACTACATATATTTGTAAATAATATCTATATATATATATGCACTTATAGCATCATATGTATTTATAGGATAAGAAGGATGACCCATGAACATCCTGAGAACTCTCCTAAGTACTTTCTACCTTTCTACCCAGGTCCAACCCCTTTATTGTATTAGTTACATATGATCAGAGGAACATCTGGCTTTTCTTCATTTCTGAAGGTTTACTCTATTGTAAGTCATGCTAGTGCAAGCTCATCTAAAATGCACACAATATTAAAATAGAAGATCTTGCCTGTGTCTCTTGGTTTATGATATTATTTATATTTAAAAAGTTGAGGCTTAATGCTGTTCTTAAAAGGCAATATATGTACTTACTTTCCCAAGAGAAGACTGAGTTCTTTTAAATCTTCCAAAGATGGTTTTTGGTTCAGAAGTTTTTTATATAAAGCCACTGGGAAAGGAAGATTAATAGCCTTCAAATTGAGAAGGGAGAGTCCACATAAGATCCCAAATAGGAAATAGTTCCTCTTCTCAAACTTGGGCTGGAAAATAACATTGAAAAAAAATCCTAAGCTATTATAAATAATCAGTTATAAAAAGGCACAGTTAGACTAATAACAAATTTTAGCTCCTTTTCTAATTAGCATCACAAGTTAGATACAAATTAGGTTTCAGAATAAAAACTCAGACTCTTTTACAAGTTATAATACAATTTAAATTTCTTCCATAATGCTCTTTCTGTTTATGTTTGTTCGAGGCATACAGGATATTCTCAAAATTCACTATGTTGTTGAGGGTGACCTTGAACTCCTCTTGCCTGAACCTCCTAAGTGAGGGATAATAGCCATATGCCACCATGCCTAGCTTCTTACATAATTGTCAATATAAATTAACAATTCAGAACATTAAGTAAATGAATTTTTGGTTACTGATAGCATATCTGAAATGCAGAAACACACGCTTGGTGGAATTACAAGAGTCTTCTCTGCATCTTGTCGTCCTGGTAGAAAAACAAAACCGAACAACAAAAACTATCCAGGCCAAAACTGCAGCCAAGGGAAGGAAGTGGACTTGGTATGAAACTCTAAGATTTTTACTCCAGTGCCATTCTTGCTATTAGCAGGTATGTGAGATTCAATAGCTCACAGGATGCTCTTTCTCCTCAAATCTCATTGCCTTATTTACTCTGCAGGTGGAATTCTGCAGTCAGTTAAAGTACAATACAAACAATCTGCAAAGGCCTCTCCTAGTCAGTTTTCTATCCCATAATTTATAATATGTACTCTGGTACAACTTGATTTTTCTGTTTTATCAAGCTATATACAAATTAAAATAAAATTGTGTGTTTGTGAGAGAGATGGGGAAGGGAGGGAGGGAGGGAGGGAGAGAGAGAGAGAGAGAGAGAGAGTTTTTATCCTGATTAGAACTGTATGAATATGCTTAAAAGTGAGGGCTTTGCTGAGTGTGGTGAACTCCTATAATTCAAGCACTTAAAAGGTGAAGGCAGGAGAAGTGTGAGTTCAAGGCTAGCTTGGAACACATAATAAGACACTGAATAAGACAGTATAAAAAGATAAAAATGAAAAAAAGTCAAAGAAATCAACTAACTTTTCAGAATTAACAGCTATCTCTTGTAGATAATCAACAGTTTCTCTCTACTAATTTGGAACACTCTATAATATAACTCTCAAAATTAAGGACACATCCCAAATAACCGTCCTTCAGAGATGCCAGGACATGGTTTTCTACAAACAGCCAGACCATGACACAGTAAAACTGCTGTGCTGTGAGTGATGTGGCACTACTTAGAGAAGACAGGCTGTACAGTCCTGATTTTACACTATCATCTATGGTTTTTATACTGCAGCATTTAATGTATTGTGACAAAAACATAACTCACATTGACTGGAAACCACATGTTGGAACCCTTTTCAGGATACATGAACATTTCATATTTCGGGTCTGTCATCTCTTCAAATATACAGTGGAAGAATTCTGAACTCACCCCTCCACTCTCAGCACGAATTTCATTAATAAATTTAACCTAAAGAAAGAGAATTTATTTCAAGGCTCTTATTTCAAACACAGCTCTTTGCCCTTTATATGGAAAAGTCTTCAGCCTCTTCTGACCTCAAATTCACTAGAACTTCCAGACCCACACACCACTTCACTTTCTCACACACTATCTCCCCTCAGCTTGCTGCCAAGCACTGACGGCAAGGAATGTATTTATTCTCAGGTTTGGTAAGGTAGTGAGTACCTGAATCCTTTAGATTGACACACCACTGGAAGAAAAAGCAATATCTTCATATAAATATTGATAGCCCTCAAACCCCTGAGCCATGAAATTCTTCAGTTATTGTACCTTGTTGTCTTTCAGACTGAGCAATCCTGTATCTAATGAACAGCTATTTAGGTTCTCAAGCCTCTTCTTAAGGTACTTCCAGTAAGCAGCCCTCCAGTGAGCATGGGCTAAGTACTTTTGCAGGAACAGTAAGCTTATTGCCCATGTCACTCAGGGGAAACATATATATATATATATATATATATATATATATATATATATATATATATATATATATGACTATGAATACACACACACACACACACACACACACACACACACACACACACACACACATATATATATATCACTAGATTCTCTTTTTAACAGTTCTCTGCATCTGGGTTTGATGACCAAGTACTGACTTGATTTTACTCTGCTTGCTCTGACAATTCCTTTTCTACTTCCCTTTCTGGCTAATTTAATTTCTTCTATTTATTTGTGTATCTAATTTTTGGCACCAGGAATTGAATTGGGCCCTCAGGCATGTTACACAAGCACTCTACCACTCCCAGGCCTTGTATTCTGAACATGAGCATCCTTAAGCTTCATGTCTCCAGTTTTTTTTCTTTTACTCTGTCTGAGAAAGCACTAATGCCAATGTTTGATCAAACTCTTTGGCCTGGTCAGGACCCATGGTGACATCAAGGGTTAGGAAGGACAGTCTTGTCATGCTTGGTCTGCTTTGGATTTGTCTTGAAGTTAACATGTTCCTTAAAGAACAGTTATTTCCTCCAGAGGAAAAGCATTTCTACTGATATCCTCACAGATAAAGTAGAAGAAAACAAAATTCAAAAGGAATCTGGTTTCTAAAATAAAATTTTTTCTTTGTTTTCTATTTGAATCAAATGCTGAGAAATTTCTTGTCTGAATACTATCCTCCAGGATGGGTTTTCTTTGGGAGTTTACCGCTTACCCTCTCAGCTAGTATCAGGAAAACCCACTCCCTATTGGACTCCAGGCTCCAGCTCTTACCTGCAGCATTAGTCAGTATTCTGTTCTGTATGTGACTTGGTGACTTGGCAAATGGTCTGAAGAGCCACACAGTAAATACTCTACAGGCATCCACAATGAAGAATGGCTGGAAACCTATATTGTAGAACGTCTAGACCTATAATATGGGTAAGTGCCTGTTACACTTGATACCTGCTCAGTGCATGAACAGCCCCAGTTCTTCACTATTTCTTGATGGAATTCTTTTGAATGTGACTTTGCAATTTCTCCCATTAAGACATTAGTATATTTTCTCAGCCTTTGGCTTGAGGTCATTCATAAATCTTTGGCTCAAACAATATTTAGTGATTACTAGCTTATATGTCCAGCACTGCTGTGAGATTATGCTTGCTGGTCCCAAGAGGAGGAAGGACATATAAAGTACAACCCTATGTCCTCAGCCAGTAATAGCATAGTATAGCCAATTCCTAACTACCTAACTTTTGGATACATGAATAAATGCAAACAAAAATCCATAGAGCTGGGGATGTAGCTTAGTGATAAAGCACTTGTTTAACTTGTGTGGAAACCCTGGTTTTATTCCTACCATCATACATACAAACACATATTCATAAAAAAAGACACACAGAAGTTCAGCTGGACTAGAAGATTTGTAAAATAAATCATTATTTTTATTTAACTAAGTACTGGGATGATTCATTATAATCATCAATAAATGAATTAACTTGCAACTCGATATGTAATTAAACATTCCATTCTCTTAAGAGAAAGGGGAAACTTCTGGAAACCTTAAGACTAATTACCACAGTTGTGAAGGTAAGCTTGTTAATTACAAATGTCCCCTCCCACAATTAAAAAAAATTCAGTGAGACATTTTTCTTTACCGTGAGTTGTTTCCTAAGGTCGGAGACTTCAGCCTGTCCTAATTGACGCATGGTGTCTTTAACCAGGTGACTTCGTCTGACTCTCAGTATAAAGTATGGGGATCTCATGTTTTCTTGAGATTCCATGGCTTCAGACTTCTAGAAAAAAGAAAAAAATTTAGTTGGTTCTCCTTTGGACTTTCAAGACTATCAGGGATTAAAGTATGAATGGTGGGGCTGATCTACAACCCCTGGGGTAGGAGGTTGGAGACAGAAAACTCAAGATCTGGGCTAGGGAATCTCTAATCCAGATCTCTGCTATCACCACATACTGAAACATTTGTACAATTCTACTAACTCTTCTGTTATTCCTTGAGCCTTTTTCCCTGGTTCCTTATTGATTGCTGTGTTCAGGAGTCTCTAGTTCTGGGATGCTTCAGCAATACTGACTGCTAGACAGCATTGTCTATGACTCTGAGTGACACACAGTGGCTGATTTATAGCAGGCAGAAATACCTGTAATTTCTCTGGCCTAGTAAAGACCTAGCTTGGGAAGCTCCATCTTACTCTGTTATTCACATTATCTCCACCTGATCTCCATATGAGTCCTCCCCTTTAACATTATTGCTTTTGAATTGGTTAGTTAGTTTGAATTAGTTAGATTAGGTTAGAATTTGCAGTTTTGACTTTGTACATCAAATCCTTTGGAAAACAGAACCATGAAGTCTGCTTCCCAAGTACATGCCTAAGAATTACTACTGGAAATGATCTCTCCTAGCCCTTCATGTGTAACTTGTAAAAGTTCACTCATCTACTCATTAACATGGCAGATTAGACATTTCTACAGAGGAAAATACTACACATATGGGAGGAACTGTTTAAAGGAATTTATGGGAGGTTACGTTTGGGGAGAAAAGTCTTTACTTTTTCCTTTGCCAGAATGTCAGAAAGATGAAAATAGATATGACTTGGTCAAACTTACTGATGACACAGTGCGTAAAAGAAGTTGACAGTAGAGGGAGGGTCTTTATCCTTGGAAGGATATTACTAGGATGTTCCTTGTGTCTATGATGTCCATATAGCAATAGTTAAAATCATACAGAAAAAAAGAGGAGATAAAAAAATAGGAATATTCACTTCAGGAAAGGATGTCTCTTACAGAGAGTGAGAACTGGAATGCAAAATAATGAGAAACACAAATTAAACTGGATCATGATTAACTGGCCAAACTAGAAATGGCTCTGGTGAAAGACTGTAAGAGGGGTTTTATACACCGCTGGTGGGAACATAGATTGGTAAAATAAATAAAAAATTTATTCTGGCAACATTTAATAATTAAAAAGAAATGATTAAACATTATACTTCATTGTTCTGTGAGTAATCAAATACCTCAGATTAACCAAGAAATATTATTTTCAGAATTCTAGATAATTACTTAGATATGTTAAGATCAGAAATATTGTTGTGCTGAAATTTAACAAAAATAAGAGATGAAACTATTAGATAACTGTTCTATCTGTTTAAAAAAGTGTTAAAAGTTTTGTTAAGAAATCTTAAACTGGAAGAAGCATGACATGACTCCTTAAATGATAAAATCAATGAGGTGATAAGAATTAGCAGGTTAAATGATTGAATGCTGAAAAGAAATTTGACCTAGCATTTGTCTTAAAGTACTTCAAAAGAAAGTACTAGCAATATCTGCAAAATTAAGCAAAGTGGTAGACTAACACATGTGGCAAAATGTTTAAACCTGATGATTTTGATGATAGGCACCATTATTTTATATATGTTTTAAAAATTTCAATACAAGAAATGGTTTCCCATATTGGCTTTAATATCATTTGACTGTGTCCCCAAAGATTCATGTGAAGCTTTGACTCCAGTGTGGTAATAACTAACTTTTAAGTTGTTCCTTCTGGAAGATAATTAGGTTGCTAGACACTACCTTTGGAGGGGATTACTTTTAGCCTCACAGAGTGGGTTACTTCTTGTGAGAACAGGTTGCTATAAAGTGAGGCCATTCAAAGTCTTACAGTCTTTCAGCAGAGAAGAATGCTAATGACCACTGTGATCTTTTCTAGTTTGGCCAGTTAATCATGATTCAATTTAACACATGACCAAGTCCTTTTGTGCTCCTCCTCATGTTTTAATGCTGATGGTGGGAGTTAGGGGAGTGAAGAAATGAGAGCAGGCTCATCATGACCCTACATCATGTAGGTGAACCTCTAAAACTTCAAGTTAAACTCTCTTCATAAAGTATACAACCTCAGTTATTTTGTCATAGTAACAAAAACATACATACCATCAGTTTTTCAAATGTGTCATATTGCATTAATTTAATTTTGGGATGCAAATCAAATAGAAATAGAAAATCACTATAAGAAATAATGTTGGAGAATATTGCAGGTATCTAAAAAAGAAAAAAAATAAGCAAAGAACAGTTTTAACAATGGAAAGAAAAACATTTTCATTAACTTCATCACTTTATTTACTGCTAGGATTTTTTAAATATATTTTAAAAAAATCTAATTACAAAGAAGCACCCTCTTTCTTCCGTCTGTCTGTCTTTCCTTCTTTGTTTTTGAGACAAAATGTGGTTATGCTGCTGGTTTCCTGGTTAGCTGTGTTCTCATTGCTGCTGCTAACTGCTCCTGTGTATTCTGTTTGGCTGGACTGCTGGAATCCTGACGAATTGCCCCCAAGGACATAGGTCTAAAGCAGTCTACGCCTTCTATCTCTACTAGCCTTTTTTACTCCTATACCTCAGGTCTGTGGGTTGGAAGGGAGATAGAGTATTAATATAACAACAAATAAATAGTTTAAAAATATGTCTCCAACAAAATGTCATATATCCCAGGTTGACCTCAAACTTACTATGTACCAGAGGATGACCTTGCATTTCTTTTTTTAAAAATACTTTTAAAAATTGAAATTATTTTGTTTTAGGTGCATGGGTGGTTTTTTGTTGTATGTATGTCTCTGTACCACATGTTTGCAGTATCTAAGGATACCAGAAGACAGTATCTAATTCTCTTGAACTGGAGTTGCAGACAGTTTTGAGTTACCGTATGGGTGCTAGGAAGAGAACCCAGGTCCTCTGGAAGAACATTCCATTCTCTTAACCAGTGAGCCCTCTCTTCATCCCTGACCTTGCCCTTCTGATCTGCTGTTCTTCACCAAAGTGTAGAGATCACAGGCATGCACTGCCATAGCTGCTTTATGCAGTACTGGGGATTAAGAACTCAGGCCTCCAAATGAGCTTCATATCTAGCCCTTAGAGGCACATTTATAAGAAATACATTTGTTTTGTGAGCAAAATGTTAAGTGTTCAATGGCCATGCAATTTAGTAAATTTAGTATTGTAGTAAGGACAGTTTCTGATTTAGGGATAAGATAGTTGCTAACATGTCCTGCTTTAAGTCATGAACATTCTTACAAGAGGTATGTTATACTTACCACCTTGTCACATGAGTTGGGCATTCTGTTTTCCTTTATCGTGAAGTTGAAGATTCTAGAAAGTTCACTTATGATGAAAGCACTTTCTGGAAGTTGACAGTTAGCCTTAAAGAGAACATGACTGGAATTTCACTTTTTATTAATAAATTATGTAATGTTTAATACCTAGATTTATGCATATATCTTAACATACACTTGTCAGAGTGAGGCAAATTGAGTTGGGATAATCTTCACTCAGCACATTTCACTGGAAGATCAAATTTTGTCAGTCAAGAATTTTCCATCTAATCTCTAATGGCAGTGAGACATTTGAAGAAATGCTCAACATCCTTAATCATCAGAGAAATGCAACTCAAGACCACTCTGAAATTCCATCTCACACCTGTCAGAATGGCTAAGATCAAAAACGCAAATGACAGCACATGCTGGCGAGGCTGTGGAGAAAGGGGAACCCTCCTCCATTGCTGGTGGGAGTGCAGGCTTGTGCAACCACTATGGAGGTCAGTATGGTGATAATTTGGAGTAGCCCTACCTCAAGACCCTGCCATACCACTTCTGGGTATCCACCCAAATAATTCCTCACCAAACAACAAGGACGTATCCTCATCTATGTTCATGGCAGGCTTATTTGTAACAGCTAGAAACTGGAAACAACCTAGATGTCCCTCAACCGATGAATGGATAAAAAAAGCTGTGGTACATTTACACAGTGGAATACTACTCAGCCATCAGAAACAAGGAAATCATGCAATTCGCAGCTAAATGGATGGAGCTAGAAAAACTCATCCTGAGTGAGCTAACCCAGACTCAGAAAGATGAATGTGGTATCTACTCACTTATAATTGGATTTTAGTTATATAGTACAGGATAACTATCCTACAACCAACACACCTAAAGGGTCAGTAACATAGACCTTGTTACCTATTAATGGGACAATTTGCACTAGGGGTGCTACCATGTAAGTCCCCAGTGCAAGAGAAAGCTCTTAGCCCTCCTATGACTGTTGAACTGAGAGGGTCTGTCATGTAGGGACACTCCACATCGGAGGAGTGGGATGGGTGGGAGAGGGTGGGAAAGTGGAACTGGGAGGGGTAGAAGGAGAACACTGTGATGGAGATATAACTTGAAGTAATAAATAAACAACAAAGAATTTTCCATCTGCTGGGAGTGGTGGTACAGGTCTTTAATCCCAGCATGCAGGAGGCAGAGGCAGGTGGATTTCTGAGTTCAAGACCCTCCTGGTCTACAGAATGAGTTCCAGGACAGCCAAGGCTACACAGAGAAAACACGTCTCAAAAAGACAAACAAACAAACAAAAAACAAAACCAGCAAATAATCCAAAACCAAACAACAAGAACAAAAAAGAATTTTCCATTCACATGGTATGTATCAGTCATTAAAAAGGGGGGGGAGGCTTCTCCATGGTGTCTTCTCTAATTCCAGTCTTTCTGTACATTTGCAGGGGAGTTGGGTTTTTCCCTTTACCTACAGCTACAAATTCTAGTTGTAGGTCAATTTGTATGTGTGTTGCATTGCTTTTTCAATTTTATATGTATATATTTATGATACTTGAAATATTGTGTGTATCTTAAAAGTCAATCCATATAAAATATTCATGGAAATTTTACAAAGATCTCAATAAATTTAATTAAAGTTTATCTTGGGGGAGATTTCATTCCATGTCAGAGTAATAATGGAGATACTATTGGTCATGGTGGAACAGTAGGACAAGGAGCCCTTTAAAGTGGGGACAGGCCACAAAGAAGCTGACACAGGTCTGTGGCGACAGCAGAACCACTTACAACTCTATTTTCCAAGAGGAGACAGATATAAGAACTTCTGGGGTGTAGCCTCAGAGGTTGCCTGCTCTGACCTCTAGTCAAATTCCTGCCAGGCCTTTAAATCAAGACACCAACCACCTTGCAAAAAAATTGCTGTTGGCTTAGCCAAAAACTTTTAAAAAATCTGTTACACATGGCTTATTAACAGACAGTCATCAGCAAACATCCTGTTAAACCCAAATGTAATAGTTTGTGCTTTTGGTGTTACTGGGGCAAGCCAATGAGGATGTGTTTTATTAAAGGTTTATCTGCAGAGGATGGGGCTGGAGAGCTGTCTCATCAGTTAAGAGCACTGGCTGCTCTTTTGGAGGACCTGAGTTCAATTCCTAGCATCACATGATGGTTCACAACCATTTGTAATTCCAGTTCTGTAGAATCCAGCACCCTCTTCTGAGTTCACATATATCTGAATGCAAATAGTGCACAGACATACATGCAAGCAAAACATCCATACACATAAATTAAAAATAAAGGTTTATTTGCAAAAACCAGAGAGTGTCTGCAGGTATGGATTGCCCACTTGTAGGCAATCAGAAAGTATCCACATCTGTAGGAAATGGTTTCTGACTAGCTAAATATGTAAGGAATGTGACAGGGGTTCCCAGAAGAAACAATGTTCAGAAATCAATAATTTCAGTAGGCATGCACTCATAAGTTACATATACTATGTGAAAATAAATAACAAAATTGTATTATTCTTAAATTATGGGATTATATGCACAGAAACTCAAAGGTGAAACCAAAGTTTAGTATTAATGGGTGAATGAAGCAAGATTTCTACAAACCAATGACAAATGGTTAGAAATGTAACTTTCAGAAGAAAAGGTAAGGCTGAAGTTAGTAGCTCAGTTAGTAGTATTTGTCTAGCACAGAAGAAGTCCTGGCATCAGTCCTCAGTGCCACATACAACCGAGAGGTGAACAAGCCTACAGTCTCAGCTATTGGGAGATGCAGAGAGTAACACCAGAGGTCCAAGGTTACTTCAGTTCTATTGCAAACTTGAGGCCAGCCAAGGGTACATGAGGACCCAGAGAAAGAGAAAGACAGTAACAGAAGACACGCAGAGAGACACAGAAAGAGAGATGTTATACCAAAATTAAAACTGTGAGACAAGCATGAAGGAAAATGCCTATTTTAGTCCTTTGGATGCTGAGGCAGGAAAACTAAATGTTCTGGGCCTGGTTTAATTTGATAGCAAAACTCTGTTCTCAAAATATGGACAACAACAACAACAAAAGTGTTGTGTGGGATGTAGCTTAGTTCTGTGAAAGAATGCTTGTCTAGCATCTGTGAGGCTGTAGGTTGCATCACCAGTAACACAAAAGAGAGAGAAATAGAGAGGAAGAAAGGAAGGAGGGAGGGAAGAAAGGGGGAAGGGGGAGAGGGAGGAACAATACTTTTATGCTTCAAAGGATACCAATGAGAAAGTGAAACTGATGTATAAAGTTAAAAAAGAGTACAATCAAATCATATAAACAATCTCTCTATGTATACATAGCTAACTATATACACATATGCACACACATAAATAATTATAATTCCATTATGAAAACAAAGGTAAATTGGGCTGGAGAGATGGCTCAGAAGTTAAGAGCACTGACTGTTCTTCCAGAGGTTCTGAGTTCAATTCCCAGCAACCACATGGTAGCTCACAACCATCTATAGATCTGGTGCCCTCTTCTGGCCTGCAAGCATACATGCAGACAGAACATTGTATACATAATAAATAAATATAAATAAATCTTTTAAAAAAGGTAAATTAATTTTAAAATGAGCAAAAAGTCCTCAAATAAGATATATTAGCCGATAGCTACATAAAAGGATGTGCAACCTTATTAACTATTTGTCACCAGGAAAATGCAAATCAAAATCATGAGATACCATTTATCATCCACTATGGGAGCAAAATCAAAATAGCAGGTAATAAGTAGTTGAGAAGAATGTGAAAAAATGACTTTCATAATTTCTTGAAAGGAAGACAAAATTTGCTGGTCTTTGAAAAATAAGCAAGCAGTACCTTACATGACAGGCTCGGCAATTCTACTTTTAACCATGTTCCCAAAAGAAATTAACACATTTATTTACACAAAAACCTGTATACAAATGTAAATGACCAAGATGTGGAAGTAACTCAAATATCCATTAGTTGCTGAAAAGATAAAAATATGGAATGTTGAAAAAGAGGATCCAAGATGGCGCCGACCATAGAGCAGTGCATCTGAGTAGTAGGTGAATGAGATTAGTCACTGTGGAGTGAATGTGAGGTCCCCTAGCCTACAATGAAACACAGACCGTGTCTGAATTCCCACGGCGAACATTGAGACTGGTCACCAGGTAAAACAGCCCACGCAGTTCCCGGGAAAACCACCCTGAGATCAGCCAGCTCCATCACTGGTCTGGAGAGGAGCTCTAGCTAGAGATCTAGCCCAGGAGTGGATCCAGCCCACGGATCCAGCCACAGACCAGTGGCCCCACCTGTCTGCCTGATATCCAGCCTGCACTTGGACCTGTACACCCAAGAGGGAAAAACAGCCACACAACAAGAGCAAAGGTAAGTGAGATTATTTTTTCCGGAGTTTCCAACATGGCGGCACAGTGTGCACTGTAGAGGAGAGGCAGAGACCTAACCCAGTCACAGCAAAGCAATTAGGAGCCAAGACTGCCTGCAAACAGAGCCTCCGTGACTGTGTGTTCTCCACAAATACTGGGGCGGGTGGGTCACTCACCCTAGCACCCAAGCATCTGAGGCAGTCAGCAACAGGCACACTGAGGCCAGCATCTGTTGTGGGTGGAGCTCCCTGCCTGCATAGTCAGCCTAACTGGTGAACCAGAACGACTGGGTCAGTGAGAGGAGAACACAGACCCAACCACAGCTCTACCTGCCTTTCTAAGGAGACCTCTCAGCTCCCAGGTCCTCAGAGGCTAGCCCTCTCCCCACTCCAATCCCCTCTATATTGGTCCAATTGGGTCACACGCAGTTGAGGAGAGCAGCAGCCACCCTCCTCTCCAAGAGCCAGTCAGTCTATTACAGGAACCTGCCCACCATCTGGTGGTAAACACCAGGATCTCAGGATCAGCCAACCCCCAGGGAAGGGAGTTTTCCTGAGCACCGAGGTTAGGTAACAAAAGAAACAAACAGATAACACCTGGGTCCATTGGATGACAAAAGGTCAGTGCAAGAACATGGTAAAAAAAAAAACAAAAAAAAAACAATAGGATGTCTCCAGATCCTAGCAATAATTCTACAGACAATTCTGGACAGCCGAACACAATTGAAGCAAAGGAAAATGACCTTAATCCTACACCTATATTAATAATAGAAGGCCTAAGGGAGGAAATCAAATACCTCAGAAAGCAACAACAAAATACTGCAAAGGAGGTGATGGAAATGAATAAAGTGCTTAAAGGAATGGAAGACCTGAAAAGGGAAGTTGAAGCAATGAAGAAAATCCAATCCGAGACATCCATAGAACTGAAAAATCTTAAGAAAAGAATTGGAACTACAGACACTAGCATCACCAACAGAATAAAAGAGATGGAAGAAAGAATTTCAGGGTCAGAGGATAAAATTGAAGAAATTGATACATCTGTGAAAGAAAATGTCAAATCTAAAAAAGTCCTAACACAAAACCTTCAGGAAATCAAGGACACAATGAAAAGACGAAATCTCAGAATAATAGGAATAGAAGAAAGAGAAGAGTCCCACCTCCATAGACCAGAAAATTTCTTCAACAAAATCATTGAAGAGAATTTCCCAAATCTAAAAAAAGAGATGCCTATAACTGTAAAAGAAGCTTACAGAACCCCAAATAGATTAGACCAGAAAAGAAAATCTTCCCGCCACATAATAATCAAAACACTAAATGTACAGAACAAAGAAAGAATTTTAAAACCTGCTAGGGAAAAGGGTCAAATAACATATAATGGCAAACCTACCAGAATCACACCTGACTTTTCTTCAGAGATTCTAAAAGCCAGAAGGGCCTGGACAGACGTCTTGGAGACCCTAAAAAACCACAAATGCCAGACTACTATTCCCTGGAAAATTGTCAATCAACATAGATGGAGAAAACAAGATATTCCATGACAAAGCTAAATTCAAACAATATCTATACACAAATCCAGCTCTACAGAAGACGTTGGAAGGAAAACTCCAACCCAAAGAGGTTAACTACACACAAGAAAGCACAGGAAGCAAATAGCATGCCTGCAGCAGAACCAAAAGAAAAGAAGCTCACTCACACACTATTTCCACCAACATCAAGATGGCAGGAAGTAACAATCACTGGTCATTAATATCTCTCAACATCAATGGACTCAATTCCCCAATAAAAAGGCACAGGCTAGCAGAATGGATGCGAAAACAGAATCCCACATTCTGCTGCTTACAAGAAACACACCTCAGCATAAAAGATAGACATTATCTCCAAGTAAAGGGCTGGAAAAAGATATACCAAGCAAACGGACCAAAGAAAAAAGCTGGAGTAGCCATTCTAGTATGCAACAAATTGGACTTTCAACCAACATTAATCAAAAGTGATGGGGAAGGACACTATATACTCATCAAAGGAAAAATCCACCAAGATGAAATTTCAATACTAAACATCTATGCCCCAAATGTAAGACCACCCACATTCATTAAAGAAACACTACTGAAGCTCAAATCCCACATTGAACCTCACACATTAATAGTGGGAGACTTCAACACACCACTCTCACCACTGGACAGATCAACAATGCAGAAACCAAACAGAGAAATAATGAACCTCACAGATGTCATGAATCAAATGGACCTAATTGATATCTACAGAACATTTCACCCCAAAACAAAAGAATACACTTTCTTCTCGGCACCTCATGGAACCTTCTCCAAAATCGACCATATAGTCGGTCACAAAGCAAGCCTCAACAGATACAGGAAAATTGAAATCACTCCTTGTAACTTATCAGACCATCATGGAATAAAGCTAGGCTTCAACAATAACAAAAACAACAGAGTGCCTGCAAAAACATGGAAACTGAACAATTCTCTCCTCAATGACCTCTGGGTCAGGGAAGAAATAAAAAAAGAAATTAAAGTCTTCTTAGAACTCAATGAAAATGAAGGCACAACATACCCAAACTTATGGGACACATAGAAAGCAGTGCTAAAAGGAAAGTTTACAGCACTAAGTGCGTTCAAAAAGAAACTGGAGAATTCCTATACTAGCCACCTAAAAGCACACCTGAAAGACCTAGAACAAAAAGAAGCAGACACTCCCAAGAGGAGCAGATGAGAGGAAATTATCAAACTCAGGGCTGAAATCAACAACTTAGAAACAAAAAGAACAATACAAAGAATCGACAAAACCAAGAGCTGGTTCTTTGAGAAGATCAACAAAATAGACAAGCCCTTAGCTAAACTAACTAAAAGACAGAGGGAAAATACCCAAATCAACAAAATCAGAAATGAAAAGGGGGAAATAACAACAGACATTGAGGAAATCCAAAGAATCGTTAGGTCCTACTTCAAAAACTTGTACTCCACAAAATTGGAAAATCTAAATGAAATGGATGATTTTCTTGATAGATTCCACCTCCCAAGGTTAAATCAAGAACAGGTAAACAAATTAAACAGTCCTATAACCCTTAAGGAAATAGAAGAAGTCATTAGAAGTCTTCCAAGCAAAAAAAGCCCAGGCCCAAATGGTTTCAGCACAGAATTCTACCAGACATTCAAAGAAGAGCTAACACCAATATTCTTCAAACTCTTCCACACATAGAAACAGAAGGAATACTGCCAACCACATTCTATGAGGCCATAGTTACGCTGATACCTAAACCTCACAAAGACCCAACGGAGAAAGAAAATTTCAGACCAATTTCCCTTATGAACATGGATGCAAAGATACTTAATAAAATACTTGCAAACCGGATCCAAGATCACATCAAAATTATTATACACCATGATCAAGTAGGCTTCATCCCAGGGATGCAGGGGTGGTTCAACATTAGAAAATCCATAAATGTAATCCACCACATAAACAAGCTAAAAGAAAAGAACCACATGATCATCTCATTGGATGCTGAAAAAGCTTTTGACAAAATACAGCACCCTTTCATGATAAAAGTCTTAGAGAGATCAGGCATACAAGGACCATATTTAAACATAATAAAGGCAATTTACAGCAAGCCAATAGCCAACATCAAACTAAATGGAGAGAAAATTAAAGCATTTCCTCTAAAATCAGGGACAAGGCAAGGCTGCCCACTCTCTCCGTATCTCTTCAACATAGAACTTGAAGTTTTAGCTAGAGCAATAAGACAACTAAAAGAGATCAAGGGGATACAAATTGGAAAGGAAGAAGTCAAAGTATCCCTATTTGCAGATGATAAGATAGTATGATAGTATACATCAGTGACCCCAAAAATTCCACCAGAGAACTTCTACAGCTGATAAACTCCTTCAGCAAGGTGGCTGGATACAAAATCAATTCAAAAAAGTCAGTAGCCCTTCTTTACACAAAAGATAAATGGGCTGAGAAAGAAATAAGGGAATCAACACCCTTCACAATAGCCACAAATAATATAAAATACCTGGAGGTAACTCTAACCAAGCAAGTGAAAGACCTGTATGATAAGAACTTCAAGTCCCTGAAGAAAGAAATTGAAGAAGATATCAGGAGATGGAAAGATCTCCCTTGTTCATGGATAGGTAGGATCAACATAATAAAAATGTCAATCTTATCAAAAGCAATATACAGATTCAATGCGATTCCTATCCAAATACCAACTCAATTTTTTACAGATCTGGAAAAAACAATTCTCAACTTCATATGGAGTAACAAAAGACCCAGAATAGCTAAATCAATCTTGTACAATAACAGAACATCTGGAGGTATCACCATCGCAGATTTCAAGCTGTATTACAGGGCAATAGTAATAAAAACAGCATGGTACTGGTATAGAAACAGACCAGTTGATCAATGGAATCGAATTGAAGACCCAGAAATAAATCCACACAATTATGGTCACTTAATTTTTGATAAAGAAGCCAAAAACATACAATGGAAAAAGGAAAGCATCTTCAATAAATGGTGCTGGTCTAACTGGATGTTAACATGTAGAAGAATGCAAATAGATCCATACTTATCACCCTGTACACAACTTAAGTCTAAGTGGATCAAGGACCTCAACATAAATCCATACACACTAACATTAATGCAAGAGAAAGTGGGGAAAAGCCTTGAAATCATTGGCACTGGTAGCAACTTCCTGAATAGAACACCAATAGCTCAGGCACTAAAACAAACAATAAATGGGACCTTATAAAATTGAAAAGCTTCTGTAAGGCAAAGGGCACTGTCCTTAGAACAAAATGGCAGCCTACAGACTGGGAAAGGCTCTTCACCAACCCAACATCTGACAGAGGGTTAGTATCCAAAATATATAAAGAACTGATGAAATTAAACACCAAAAAATCAAATAACCCCATCAATAAATGGGGTACAGAGCTAAACCGAGAATTCACAGAAGAGGAATCTCTAAAGGCTGAGAGGCATTTGAGGAAATGTTCAACATCTTTGGTCATCAGGGAAATGCAACTTAAAACAACTCTGAGATTCCATCTCACACCTGTCAGAATGGCTAAGATCAAAAACTCAAATGATAGCACATGCTGGTGAGGATGAGGAGAAAGGGGAACACTCCCGCATTGCTGGTGGGACTGCAAACTTGTGCAACCACTTTGGAAATCAATCTGGAGATATCTTAGAAAATTGGGAATAAATCTACCTCAAGATCTAGCCATACCCCTCTTGGGTATATATCCAAAAGATTCGAAATGAAACCACAAGGACATTGCCTCAAGAATGTTCATAGCAGCTTTATTTGTAATAACCAGAAACTGGAAACAACCCAGATGTCCTTCAACTGAAGAATGGATAAAAAAAAAAAACCTATGGTACATCTACACAATGGAATACTACACAGCTATCAGAAATGAGGAAATCATGCAATTCGAAACCAAATGGATGGAACTAGAAAAGCTCATCCTAAGTGAGCTGACGCAGTCCCAGAAAGATAAACATGGTATGTATTCCCTTATAAATGGATGTTAACCATACATCAGAGGATAACTATCCTACAACCCACACATCCAAATAGAGAGGAACCTAGCATATCTATCCTAGGAAAAATTGTACCCACCAGTGAGTCATGGAATCTGCTGCAGGTTAGTGGAACACCACACCCTAGATGGTGTGCCTTATCAAGATCCAGTACAAGCGGAAGCTCTTGGCCCTCACATGACACAAGATCTGAGGGAGTATCATATGGGAGGGCCCACCTCATCTGAGAAGAAGGAGAGTACCAAGTAGAGGAACAAGGAGGGAGGGAGGGAAGGAGCAAGGAAGGGAGGGGCCAAGAGGGGAGGAGGGAGAAAACTATGTTATAGAAGTAAATAATACTTTTTTAAGAAAAGAGTTAATAAGCTTAAAAATATAATAAAAATACAATATAAAATTTTCAAACTATAATTTACCAAAGGTATAATTGCCTTACTGGCATGAAAGGAAAATGGCCTTAATTTCAGATTAGAATGTTCGACTGCAGGTGGCTACAGAGATTACACAAACTTGATAGCAGCTTAAAAGGTTTTTTTTTTTTTTTTTTTTGTAGAGGTATAGGCTTTTTCCATGGTTTGGCATTAAAAAGCAGGTAACAGGTTTAAAACACTGTAAATAAATTAAAGGTGACAGCTGTTCAACCTGGTTTTACAAACCTCCAAGAGTTGAAAAAACTTAGAGCTAAGTTAAAATAATGCATGGTGTTTGCCCATGCCTTTACCTCCAGCAGAGACAGGAGGATCATTATAGAGTTAGTTGTCTTATAAATTCTAGAGTTATAAGAAACAGGGCGGTGATGGTGCACACCCTTAGTCCCATCATTGGGGAAGAATACACCCTTAATCCTAACACACTAGAGACAGAAACAGGCAGATCTCAGAGCTCAAGGTCAGCCTGATACAAAACAAGCTCTAAACAGAGAAAAACTTTGATCCAGGGGTGGAGGAGCACATCTTTAATTCCATCAGTTGGGAACCACATGTCTTTGATCCCAAAACTTAGAATGCAGAGACAGGCACATAGGATTTGGAAGGATTTAAGTTTAAAAGCTACTTACAAAAGGCAGGCTGCAATTCAAACAAATTGTCCTTTGAGATCTCAAAATATATACACTAAAGGTTTGTTTAGCTCCAAAATATCAAAATAATTTCTTCTTTAATCCGGATTGAAAGGTAATACTTTATATATTGTCAAAAAACCAAATTTGCTCCAGGAAAAATATTACCTGACCCCCCTCCCAAAAAAAAGGTAATTGTCCCAGAGTTAGGATTAGGGCAGGGCTCTGTTCTTATCTTTCCAGGAGATTTAAAGCATCCATTCAAGGAATCCAGGGACAACTGGACAACGGAAACCTCAGCAGAAAACAGATCAGGCACCAAAGAAGAGGAGTGGCCCAGATGATCCAGCCTTGCAAACTTCCTCAATGGCAGTTTCCTCAAAAGTCTACAACCACAACAACTCAAAATCGCTAAGATCGTTCAGCTCCACAGAACTTCAGTAAAGCTCTGAAGATCAGCTTCTGTCTATGAACTTCATAGGACATCTAAATAGCTGAGCACAAAAGGACAGAACATCAAATGATTCTATTAACATTTTTAACCATTTTTCCATTCTTATTTGGGCCCCAAACAGGTTTACTATGTCCCCAATCAGCAGGAAGTCATTTTAAGAGAACAATGTCAGATCCCCAGAAGGTGGGGAGGGTATTCCCCCCTTTGGTTTTTTGATGGGTAATAGAAATTTTTGTTATTTAGGGGAAGTGACTACAAGCTGTTAATGGTCTTGTTAAATGGGTTTTGGGGGTTAGACCCAGGGACTTCTCTCTTTTTCTTTTCTGTATCCTTCTTTCTCTCCTATGTAGGAGTGAACAGACTTCAGAAAAATGGGACATAGACATAGTATAGGAAAGATCAAGAAAAAAAAGGACAGATTATTGAATATGGCCTTATACCTTTGTATACTGATACAAAATTAATATTATATTTGGCTAAATTGGTATTGATCATTGTATATTAATGCAAAATTAAGATTGTATAGTGCTACATCGGTATTGATCTTTGTATATTGATACAAAATTAAGATTATATTTGGCCACAATGGTATTGACCCTTGTATATTGATACAAAATTAAGATAATGCTTTTTAAAGGTATTCTACCTAGTACTGCTTAAAAGTGAAATGTGAAGTTTAGGCCTTTTGCTACCAACTGTCATAAACTGTTTAGGATAATTAAGAAATGCAAACTAATAATCATTCAGGCTTAGAGTCTGAACATGTGGGAGGGCTCTCCTCCAAGGTCCTGGCAGCAGTAAACAACTGTGAGGGAAGGAGACCCTGAGACCTGACTCAGACCTGTCCAGGTGCCTGTGATTCACACATGTCAGCGCTGGGCTGCAGCTTTTGTGGTTATGGCTGATCTGGAGTGGGCCTTTTAGTGATGCATCTTCTTTTGAGTTGCCTCTTCTTCTGTAGGTACTCGCTCATGAATACACCTATTAATAACTCCACAATGCAATACAAGAAGCAACACACAGTATTTGCATGGTATTGGGTATTATAAGTAATGCAGAGATGACTTAAAATACACAAGAGGGTGTGCTTGTGTGTAGATTATGTGCAGAAATGGCTTCATTTTCTATAAAACACATAAGCATCTTTGGATTTTTATCCTGGAGACACAATGGAGACCAAGGATAGCTGCACTTTAATATATGACTTGTGATAATATCTGTCTTGTGATTCTTATTTGCCTTAAGAATTTAACTGGCTCAGACCCACTTCATATCAGAGACCCCACAGCCACCATATGTTATTCAGACCCAGGTTCCTGCTAGTAGTTCTGCTGCCTGCCTCAGCCCTTCCTCTCCATTCCTTTCAAACTTGCCACCCACTCCAGGTCCATTTCTTACCAGAATCATACAGCTACCGCATGTTGCAAGGACCCAGGTAAATCAGCTATGTCCTCCTCACCTCATCCGTTCTGGTCTACTTAGGATAAACTAGCCTTGCCATTATTGCCTAAGTGATGACCAAGAAAACACAAATAAATAACTAAAGGAAGTGATGAAGGAAATTCAGAATTTGAAAACTGAATTCAATGAAGAAATGGAAGTGTTTAAAAGAACTCAAGCCAAAATGAAAACAGATATGAACTCAATAACCCAAGAAGACTCTTACAATTAGAAAGGATCAAGTAGAGAATAGAATGTGAAAAACTTAAAATTGTGGAATTAGAAAATATATGAAAGGAATATGGAAAAAATCAAAACACACACACATGAAAGGGGCATGCAGAAAAATGTGGAATATGAGAGAATAATTAAAGGCATAGATGAAGAATAAAATCCCTGCTCAAGGCCATAGATCAGATCTTAACAAGACCATAGAAGAAAACTTCCCTAAAGTAGGGAAAGACAAACCCATAAAAATACATGAAGCACACAGAACACCAAATAGATAAAATCAGAAGAGGAACTCCCCATGGCATAAAGTACTAAATATGCAGAACAAAGAAAGAAGGTTAAAAGCTGTAAGATAAAAAGCACAAGTCACATATAAAGGAAAACTATCAGAATAATAGCTGGTTTCTCAATAGAAATGTTTAAAGTCACAGGAACTTGGAGCAATGTACTCCAAGTTGTAAAAGACCACAGATGCCAGCCTAGACAACTATATCCATCAAAATAACTGCTATAGTTGAAGAAAAAAACATTCTATGATAAGAGCAGACTAAAAGGATTCATTTCTATCAAACCACCATATAGAGAAGACTGAAAACAATACTTCAGAATGAAGAGAGGAATATGTTTAGCCAAGAGATGCTATGAAAACAAATGAAGCTACAATTGCTGAAGCACAAAGTATGACTAAGAACACAAACATCTGAAAAAAAAAACAACAAAATGACTGCAATCAATACACACTTTTCAATAATATCTCTACATTTTAACTGCCTCAATTCTCATTTTAAAAACACAGGATGGCTGAATAGATTAAAAAACAAAATCCTTCTCTCTGTTGTCTATGTGAAATTCACCATAGCTTTAAAGATAGGCCCACATTAATGTGAAAGAACTGGGGGGAAAAGTATTACACTTCAATCTAGGAAGTGAGCAGGCATTGCTATCCTAATATGTCACCAAATAGACTTAAAACTAAAGCTAATCAGAAGAAATAAAGGACACTTTATTTTAACCAAGGGAACAATTAACCAAGAGCACACTGCAATCTTAAACATATATGCACCAAACTATTATGGTGTACCCAATATAAAAAAGCATATTACTGGAATTAAACACACAGATTAACACTAACCCAGCTCAACAATAGTAGGTGATTTAAATACCCTACTTTCCCCAAAAAGAGGTCATTTGGACAAAAAGTAAACCAAGAAACATGAGAAATAAATGATATGATCCATCAAATGGTCCTAACATATATCTATAGAATATAGATACATTCTATTCAGCCATCATAGAAAATTCCCTAAAATAGACCATATCCACACAAAATAAGCCATAACAATTTCAGAAAAAAATTTAAATAACTCTGTTTATACTGACTATCATGCAATAAAACTTAAAATTGACAGCAAGCAACTTTCTAGTAACTACACAAACTCATGGAGATTAAACAACCAATTAATGGATGATAAATGAATCAAAAAAGAAATCAAGACAGAAATAAAAAAATTTCTTGAGATAAAAAAGATAAAAACACATCTGCCATCTGAACACACTAAAAGAAGTCCTCAGAGGAAAAAAAATGAAATAGAACCAACCAAAACAATACAAAATATCAACTAATCTAAGACTCAGTTCTTTGAGAAAAATAAACAAAATCAAAAGACCCTTGGCCTCAACTAGTCAAAATAAAAAGACTCAAACTAACACAATCAGAAATGAACAGAGATATTAGAACTGATGCCAAAGAAATTCAGAGCATTGTAAAGGAATATTGCAAAACCTATTCATTAAATTGAAAAAAAATGAAAGAAATATATGAATTTCTGAGTTGAGGTACTAGCTAGAGCAATAAGACAAGAGAAGGATTTTTCTTTGTTAGTAAGGGATAAAACAAGAAAATAAGAATAAGTAAAATTATCCCTATTTGTAGATGATATGATATACATAAAAGATACCAAAAATTTGACCAGAAAACTTCTAGAATTTCAGGAAACTGGCAATATAGAGAGCAAACTTAAAAAATCTGTAGCCTTTCTTAGAGCCCCTCCCACCCCACTTAGGCAGAGGAGTAGCCAGGCCCTACCCTAGGACCCCCAGCCCTTCAGGTTCTACCCAGAGATCACTCTACCAGCCATAATGGGTAGACACGCCCCTCGAGTCAGAGGTGGCTATACTCTGCCCTACAGAGTAAGAAGCCCAAGATCAGGCCACAAAAACCTACTAATACCAGGCCACCCTTGAAAGCTCCACCCCAAGAAACCCTAAAGCCTGCCTCCTTCTCAGTTCTTTGCTGCTTCTCTCCTTCCTCTGTTTTCCTCAATACATCTTTTGTGTAAGATTTGTTGTGCAGTGACTCAGGCAGTGGGATGGCTTTCCTAGCTACATGCAGAGACTCCTCTTATAGGACCCACTCTTGGAGGCCCCCAGCTGCCAGGTTCCATCCCTAGACTATTCTGGCTGGGCCTGATCCCTCCAAGACATGCAAGCCAGGACCCACCTTAAGAAGCTCCAACTGCCAGGTGTTGCCCCCAAGGACTCCACAGGCCCTTGATGCTGGAGAGTGGCCAGGCCCTGCACTACAGGAAAAAATCCTACCAGTTCCTGAGGTTGCCCCAAGATCATCAGGCCATATCATTCAATAACAGGTCACCCTGGAAAATTCTACTCCCCAAGAAACCCTATATAAATCATGTCTTCTGCTCAATTTTCTGTTGCTTCTTACCCCAAGCATAAAGAGCCACCCTTCCAGGATTTTCACTCTCTACAAATCTCTTGTATGAGGTTTGTTGTGCAGTATGACATTGTGGTATTCCTTGGCTCCCAATTGTCAGGATACATTCCCTCTCAGAGCTCTAACACTTACAACTTTCTAAATGCCAATAGCAAACATGCTGAGTATGAGATGATGCACATACTTGTTAACAATAGTTTGAAAAATATATAGTCTAAGAATGAACCTAACCAAGGAAATAAATGACCTCTACAATGATAACTTTAAATCTCTAAAGAAAGAGATAAAGACCATAGGAAATGGAAAGATATATCCCATGCTCATTGAGTGGTAAAATTAATACTATGATAATGACCACTCTGGTCAAAGCAATTTACAGATTCAATGCAATTCCAATAAAAATGTCCACAATATTGTCCACAAAAATAGAAAAAAATCCTAAAATGCATAAAGATCCAGAAAAGACCCCAATAGCCAAAGCAATCATGAACAAAATGAACACTGTTGGAGGGATTATCATTCCACATCTCAAAATATATTGCAGAATCATCATTTTTTAAAAGCCTGGTTTAGGCACAAAAACAGACATGTAGACCAACAGAACATAATGAAAGATCCAAACATGAATGCACATAATGGGATATTTGCACAGTCATATGATATTTGACAAAGATATCAAAAACATATACATGGGATGGCTTTCCTAGCTACATGCGGAGACTCCTCTTATAGGCCCCAATCTTGGAGGCCCCTATTCCATGTTCAACAAATGGGGGGAGGAATTGAATGTCCACACACAGAAGAATCAAAGTAGACCTGCATCTACCACACTACACAATATTAACTACAAGTGGATCAAAGACCTCCATTTTAATTCTGAAATTGACAAAAGAAAATATTGGCAGTATACTACAAGATATAGTTATAGGAAAAGACCTTCTGAATAGAACCTTATTTACCTAGGAATAAAGGCCAACTGAGAAGCAAAACCTCATAAAGCTAAATTTTTTTTTGGTTAAGGAAATAAATAAAATGAAGAGAAAACCATGGAGTGGCAGAGAATCTTTGCTAGCTATACATCTGACAGAGAATCAATATCCAGAATATATAAGGATCTTCAAACCAGGTTTAAGAATACAAATTATCTAATTAAAAAATGAGCCGTGGACCTAGACAGAAAGTTCTTAAGAAAATAAATAAAAATAACTAAGAAATATCCCCTCAAAATGTTCATCATCTTTAGGAGTTAGGGAACTGCTATCAAAACAATTTTGAGACTTCATCTTAACCTTGTCACATGGCTAAAATCAATAAAGCAAGTGGCAAAATATAGAGAGATGTGCAGAGAGGAGAACACTCATTTACTTTTAGTGGGATTGCAAATTGGTGCAACCATTCTGGAAATCAGTGTAGAGAATTTAAAAAAAAAATAAATCTACCATATAACCCAGCTATACCACTCCTTAGTATAATGACAGTGGTTCTCAACCTTCTTAATGCTGTGACTCTTTAATGCAGTTCCTCATGTTGTGGTGACCTCTAACCATAAAATTATTTTTGCTGCTATTTCATAACTATAATTTTGCTACTGTTATGAATCATAAAGTAAATATCTGTGTTTTCTAATGGTCTTAGGTGACCCCTGTGAAATAGTCGTTAGATTCCCCAAAGGGGTCATGACCCACAGGTTGAGAACCATTAGTATATGCCCAATGGACTAGACATTTGTCTTAGTTATTTTCTATTGCTATAACAAAACATCATGACCAAGATAATATCAAAGAAAGAATTTAATTGTGGTTACTGCTTCAGAGGTTTGGACTCCATGGTGGTATAGCAAAGGCATGGCAACAGGAATAGCCAAGAGTACACATCGTGATCACAAGTAGAAAGTAGAGAGAGGCAATCCAAAATAACACAAATCTTTGAAAATTCAAAGCCTGCCCCCAGTGGTATATTTCTCCAAGTGACATACTTCTCCTGGAAGGCCATACCTTATAATCCTCCCCAAACAACCACCAACTAGAGGCCAAGTATTTAAGCATATAAGCCTGTGGGAGCCATTCTCAATCAAAATATCACAATATCCTTCTCCACATATACTTCTGCAGCCACTCTTTTTTTTTTTTTTTTTTTTTGTTTTTTTAAAAACAGGGTTTCTCTGGGTAGCCCTGGCTGTCCTGGACTCACTTTGTAGACCAGGCTGGCCTCGAACTCACAAAGATCCACCTGCCTCTGCCTCCCAAGTGCTGGGGTTAAAGGCGTGCGCCACCACCGCCCGGCTCTGCAGTCACTCTTATTAGCTATTTTCTTTTTTTTTTTAAAGGAACAAAGTTTAATGTGATAGGAGAATATAAACTGTATAATAGAGCTTCGTCCTACATAAACACACTGCAGTTTAATGTGCAGCAAGTATGATTACAATAGCCACAAAATCTTAGCATACTGTGTCAAACAATAGACACTTCACATCCAGATGTTTGGCAGAATTAAAGAATTCTCCTCTTGGAAAGATAAGAATCAGAATTTATCCATGACCTCAAGAAAGTCACAGGATGAATGAAAAATTTCATAATTTATTTTAGACTACTGTAGTTAGCATCATTGCTCATTTTCTATGTTAATATTATTTTATATATTTTACAGATAATTTATCTCTAGAATAAAAACGTGACTTGTAATAAGCAACATTTCTTTCATTCTTTTTTCAAGTACTGACCATGATTGTCTGGACTTGGAATCCAAAGTACATGTGGGTGGTGGGGGTAGAGACACTAGAAGGGCAAAATAGATTGTCTGCCTTTTAGTCTACTTTCTCATACTGATAGCCTTTCTAGGGGATCCTGAGGAGTGCCAAGGAAGGTGGGCTGGCTTGTCTGGTCAATGGCAAGAGTAAAGTCAAGATGAGAGAAACTTGATGTGAAAAGGAAACAGCTGCAGAATGGGACTGCTCTTTCCCTCTAACACGTATCCCACACTTGCCAAGTTGAGATCTGCCTATTACAGCATCAAGCTCTAGTCAGGCATTGATCTTTGTATATTGATACAAAATTAAGAGTATATTTAGCCACATTTGAATAGATCTTTGTATATTGATGCAAAATTTAAGGTAATGCTTCCTAATGGTATCGTACTTAGAGATACTTAAAAATGAAATGTGAAGTTCTGGCCTCTTGATACCAACTGTCTTAAACTGTTTAGGATAGTTAAGAAAAACAAACTCCTAGTCATGCATGCATGTCACCTTGTTAGCTACTAAGACAGTCTATCACAGATATTCTCTAAGCTACTCAGTAATCAAGTTGTTAAGAGACAAGCAACATTTGCTTATCTAAATACAAGAGATAGATAGGGCATCTTCAAAAACCCCAAGAGATCTGCAGAATATGGCATTCAAAGATGTGGTCTTAAATTAAGATTTTTTTTTGATATCGTGACATATCAGCTCCTGACAGCACCCCCTATTCTACTCCAAGTAGAAGAAAAGCATCGAAGAATCTCCAATGTGAGATGGTTGAATTAGTGGCAAGCCTATCTCTTGACATGTAAAAACTCCTTGCTTCAACTGCAGACAGACTGCTGTCCAAAAAGGACAAAACTTGGTAGCAGGGAAGTCGACAGCCTAGCTCTGCCAAGACAGGGTAGGTTAGTCCTTCACAATCCCTGTTCTACAATTAATGTCTGTCAGAGAAACAGGACCAAAAGGCTGAAGACTGATGCTGGAATGTATGGAGAGAAAATGGGAACTGTCCAGGTAGTCACTGGTTTGTCATTTCTTAGTATTGGAAGCTGCAGGCCCTGCACTCCCTATACAATCAGATATATTTATCCTTCTCAGCTCTCTGAGGTGGTTGAAGAATAGACAGCTTGAGTCTCATAGCTAAATTTTGAGTTGTTTAGGAATCAAGAGGGCGTTCTAGATCTAAGAAGATGGTTATAATAGTGATGCAAGTTAGTATGAAAACTAAGTCAGTTATAGAACTTTAAACTCATGGAGATGGTTAGAAGGTAGAATGTTAAAGTCAGCGGCCAAATATGTATAAACTGGACATTGGGAAGGTATACCGGGCCATTTAACTCTCATAAATGTGGCATATTTAATTCTGCTGTTTTGTATAGAATTTACTGTTATAAGAGAAAGAACCATTTGTTGGAATGAAAAGAGAAGTTGTTGGGGGGGAAGAGGGTGGAAGGGTGGGACAAGAAGGGGGAATAGGGAAGGGTTTGCGACTGAGATGTAACTTGAAAAAAAATAAAGTACTTATTAAAAAAAAAAAAGAAAAAGTTACAGTAAAAATGAACAAAAAAAAAAAAAGAACCGATGCTATCCAGTCAGATAGAAAGCTGGCTAAGTTAGCAGCTTATTAGCTATTTTCAATAGCTAGAAAATGGAAATGACCTAAATGTCTTTCTATTGATCAATGGATAATGAAATGTGGTACATATACACTATGGAATATTATTCATCTCTAGAGAAAAATGAAATCTTAAAATTTTCAGGTAGCCAGAGCTAGAAAAGATTATAGTGAATGAGACAATGCCAACTCAGAAAGACAATGTCACATGTTCTAACTAATCCCTGTATCCTGGCTCCAAATCTTCAGGTGTGAGTATTCGGCATGGAGAGACCACAGAAATCAGGATAGTAAAAAGGGACGTGTGTGTGTGTGTGTGTGTGTGTGTGTGTGTGTGTGTGTGTGTGTGTGTGTGTGTG
>CAJQZJ010000594.1:362785-372888 GCA_907164525.1 Lophiomys imhausi
CACACACACACACACACACACACACACACACACACACACACACACACTGAGTTGGCTAGTTTTATGTCAACTTGATCCAAGCTAGAGCATCAGAGAGGAGGGAGCTTCAATTGAGAAAATGTTTCCATAAGATCAGGCTGTAGGAAAGCCTGTAGGGCATTTTCTTTGTTAGTGATTGATGGCGGAGGGACCAGCCCATTGTGGGTTGGGCCACCCCTGGGCTGGTGGTCCTGATCTCTATAAGAAAGTAGGCTGAGCAAGTCGTGGGGCGCAAGCCAGTAAGTAGCACCTCTCCATGGCCTCTGCATCAGTCTCCAGGTTCCTGCCCTGCTTGAGTTCCTGTCCTGACTTCCTTCAAAGATAAACCATGATTTGGAAACATAAGCCAAACAAACCCTTTCCTCTCCAAATTGTTTTTGGTCATATTATTTCATTACAGCAATAGTAACCCTAATTAAGATACATGCAAAGGAAAAAAATAGACTTAATGGAATTGTTCGGTGCTTTCATCCGATGAGCAAGGGTGAAAGCAGTGTCACCTAAAAACAAGGAGTTGATGACACAACATGTACATTACCATCTTCTAAACTCAAAATTTGACTTTAGAAAAGCAAGTTCACAAGAGAAGCGCAAGACCTGTCTACATGAGGAAGTAGCAGAACAAATTATATAGCAGCAACAGACAGGCCAGCAGTGTGCCAGTCTCCAGAGGACAGAGAAGAAACTAAGACCTTTGACATTGCTCATCTCCCAACTCCCTCTTTATATACCCAAGTGCCACCTTGAGAGATTCGTGTGAATGAGAGATAGAAAGTCCAAATACTGAGCATTAAAGGACTTATTTAAACCATTAGGTAATTTCAACACTTAGGAGATAAAGACAGGAGGGTCAGATGTTCAAGGTCCTCCCCATCTACACAGCAAGATCAAGACCAGCTGAGCTACCATGACATGCTGTCTCAAAAATCCAAAACCAATAAAATTAACTAACTCTTGGAGGCAGACCTACCATTAAACCAAACAAGAAAGAAATTAGATTTTTCTCTGTAGCAATATATGAAAAACAAATGAACAGCATCTCGTTTCTTTATTGATCCAACTCAGTAGGAACTGTAAAATAAATTCCTGGTTTTTAAATAGTAAATCAATATTAGGCACAGATATTTAGCTGTGGATACAAAGAGCTTGACTAAAACTCCATTCCCTCCTATTAAAAAATAGAGGAAGGGGGCTGGAGAGATGGCTCAGGAGTTAAGAGCAGTGGCTGTTCTTCCAAAGGACCCTGGTTCAAATCCCAGCACCCACATGGCAGTTCACAGCTGTCTGTAATGGCTGGGCGTGGCGGTGCACGCCTTTAATCCCAGCACTCTAGAGGCAGAGGCAGGTGGAGATCTCTGTGAGTTCAAGGCCAGTCTGGTCTACAGAGTGAGTTCCAGAACAGCCGGGCTGTTACACAGAGAAACCGTCTCAAAAAAAACAAACAAAAAAATTAGAGGAAGGAATATGGAGGAGTGGGTTCATAAAATGAAAGGATCCTTTATCACCCAGAGAATTCTCTATGTTGGAATTTGTGTGCTGACAAAGTTCACACTGGTTCTAAACTTTTCATTTTGAAAGCTCCAGTATTTTAAACAAAGGTAATTTCCATTGAAATTTTACCTTTTCTTCAAAAAGCTGGCAGTCAAACAAGCAGAAGATGAAAATATCAAACTGATTTCTCTGTAAACATAATGGCAGGGCAAAGTCATAACTGGGCAGGGTCCAACTTTTGACATTGCAAGATGACATTGTCATATACCAGTGCTTCTCAAACTGTGGGTCACAATCCCTTTGTGGGTCAAAATGACCCTTTCACAAGGGTGGTCTAATACAATTGGAAATAGCAGGTATTTACATTATGATTCATAATAGTAGCAAAATTAGTTATAAAGTAGCAATGAAAATAATTTCATGGTTGGGGATCATCACAAGACAAGGAACTGTATTAAAGGGTCAGCATTAGGAAGGTTGAGAACCACTGTCATATACAAATGTGTTGAGAACTACTTATAGGTAGCCTAGAATTCACATGACCTGTGGGCTGCAGGTTTGCTATACCTATACCCTCCTTTATCTTACATATGAATAAGTAATAGAGCCCTGGATTCACTATTAATATCCAGATTATGATTATACAACTTATAGATATTACTACTGAATCTCACCAAAACTCTTATAGTTGATTTTCCAGGCATTTGCATTTGAATAAAACCCATCACTCTGAAGGCCTAAATTCTAATATGCTAGTGAGTCAACTACGAAGATACGAGAGCAGTACAATTTACTGTTAAGATTCATTTGTATGTCTCCCTTAGAGGCACATACATTCCCCCTGTAACTCTTGCATTACAATAAAAGATAAATACTGTGCCAACCAAAAGGTAGTAAAAGAGAATCACACCCAAAATGTAAATTCTGTTATGACAAAGCCAAACCTTCTTTCTTACAGCTAAGGCAAAGTGTGAAACACAGAAGTGGCTCTGAATCACCAAGCTGGGCTACCTTTTGGCCTCTTCACACTCTTTTTTTCTTTTTGCTGCTCTCCACTTCTTTACCAGGGACTGGTTGATTTGTCTAATTTCTGGCAGGATTTTCGTGGAAACAGTTGTGGACCTAGTATGCTTTAGTGAAGAAAACAAAAGCAAACATGACTAGGGACATGCTCACACATGTTGAGTAACAATCAATAAAGCATCTGGCACACAGTCCTGGCCTCTTAGGCAGGTGTTTGGTGAGTTGAGCTTTTGCATCAGGGTTGGCCTGAACATTCTACTTCCTAACTTGGGCCATTCTGCTTGGTCTGCATTTTAAAAAGTGTAGTAACACAAGAAAAGATTAAAAATAAAGACTGAAATGGATGCTTATAAATCAATATTCATCTTACCATTTTTCACATGGCCATAAGATGGAAATAATGTCAATCAACAGAAGAATGCATTTTCAATGTGATACAAATATAATATGCATTGAAATATTATTTAGCACTGAAAATGATAATCTAATATGAGAAGGACACATTCTAAAACATGCTAAGTGAAATAAATCAAATAAAAATAGAAGACATTATATGATTCCACTTATATAAAATATGTTCACATTACCAACTTGTAGAAACAAAGCAGAAATTACTGAGGAGGTAGATGAATGAGGAATTATTGTTTAATAAATATCAGGTGTCTGTTTAGGATAATTAAAAGGTTTGAGAAATAGTGACAATACATGGTGTCATTATGAATGCAATTAATGCCACAGAACACTGTAGGCAATGTGTTTTAAATGGTAACACAAACCGCATACACATATCTTATACGTAATTTGAGATACAGTCTCAGTATATAGCTCAGACTGGTCTGAAACTTGATTCTTCTGCCTCAGCCTCCCTAATCCTGGGTGCTTGGTGTAACATATATACATATATTTAAAGCAATAAAAATTAAAATAGGCTGGACATAGTGGCACATGCTTGTCATTTCAGCACTCCTGAGGCCTTTGTACAAGGATCTAGCTCTGGGCAGTACATATTGAGAGCTTGTAAGACAGGAGAGAAGGGAGTGGCATTAATGTTTTGTTGTAAAGTATATCTCCATCTCTACAGAACTTGTCATGGATGGCAAAATTCTATATTGTTTTTCTTCAAGAATCAGATAAAATCCTCTTGAAAAATATGTGTAAACAATGCTTCAAGTGCCCCTCACTCACTTTGCTGGTGATGGGGTTGGTGCCAGGACCTTGTTCACATCACGCAGGGGCTCCACCGAGCCACACCTCCAGCCCCTACCTGACCTCTTTGATCAAAATCCCCGTGACTTTCCAGATTATCATTAATAAGGTTTATTTTCTCTTGCATCCAAGGATCTCAGTACAATGAGATGATCACCACTGGCACTTATGTATCATTTGTTTTCTTCAAAGTCCCTAGCTTCTCTGTGAAAACTTAATAAGCACATGTCACTTGTGTGCTCACCACTGCTCCTGTCATCAGGCTTCCTGTCCTCATTCTCAGTTGATGGCAACAGTCTACCTCCTACTCCTAAATCACAGTTCCACATCTTATCTCCACTCTTCTCTCCTCATTTTAGCTATTCATGGCATGGATGAGGCTTCTGAACTAAAAGGATTAACACCTGGGGACAGATTATTCTTTGTTGTGAAGGATCCTACACATACTAAGATACTTAGTGCTTCCTGTTCCTAGCTCCTACCCAATAGATGCCAGTAGTCATCACTGTCACTGCACCAAATTAAAATGTCTGCAGACACCACCAAATGATTGTTAGAATGCAAAATCACCCTTTATTGAAAAGGACCACCTTATGTTTAGGGCATACACTGGACTTTATCATTACCAAGTGCTCCATTTTTAAGCATCAGTTAGCAACAGTCTCCCTAACCATCGCATGCCATTTCCTTGATTCATCTCCTTTAGAGTGAAGCCCTCAGTACATTCTCTAATGTACTCAGATTTCATACTCTGTGAACATCACCTTACTCTTCAACTAGCTTAGCTCCTATGCTTCACTACTCTAATCACTCCAACAGCTCTTTCATGTCTCCTTTATTGGACTGCAAAATCCCATCTGTCACTATGTTCAAGTCTGGATTACTCCAAAGTTAATTCCAAATGCCTAACACCACTGAAGACTAGTGCCCAGCAATGCTGACCAATCACATCAGTCTATTATCACAAATTTCAAATGGACAAATGAACATTGTCAAAGACAGTTGTTCTCTCTCTCTCTCTCTCTCTCTCTCTCTTACTCTCACTCTGACAACGATTGCACATCTCTCTTTGCCTTTACTCAGTCCTCTGTTTCTTTCACTCTCATATTAGCCTTGGTCATCAAGCAATAACTAATCACTAACTCCCTCATCTGCAGTCACAATGGAATATATCTTTTCTTAGACATCCCAATTCTACATTTTTCACAGTTTTTGTCATAAAGCTTAGGGATTCTCAGTGGAATTGACTGAATCAGATTGGCATGTGGTTTTGTCTTGAGAGCATTTTCTTGATTAATGACTGATGTGTGAGGGCCCAACCCCATGCAGATGGGCCTGAGCTAAGAAAAGTAGCAGAACAAGACAGTAAGCTTTGTTCCTCTACAGCCTCTGCTTCAGTTCCTGCCTCCAGGTTCCGGCCACCCTGACTTCCCTTATGATGGACTCTAAGCTGTAAGCCAATTCAACCCTTTCATCTCTAGTTTGCTTTTGGTTTCAGTGTTTCAACACAGCCACAGAGAAACAAACTGATATAGCACTGGACTCTGTTTTCTCTCTCCTGCTCTGGGACATGCTTCTGCCACTCATGAGAAACTCTCCAGTGATCTTCTAATTTGCTTTCCTTTCAAAATATCTCAGTTGCCAAAATTCTTGCTTCAACTTGCTCTCTTCCTCTTGTGCTGGCCTCACCCCATGCAGGTTTATTGCTCCCCTTTAAAACAACACAATCTTCCCTCCCAAAGAACAATTAAACTCTGTGCCCACCTGATTCACTTTCCTGCACTGTTGCTTCTCTGGAAAAGTCACCTCCTAGTTCCCATGTCAGAAGCCATTCTGTCTTGTCTCCTTAGCTGGTTCCTCATCTGCTGTCTAAACTTTACCCCACAGCCTGATTTTGTGCCTCTTCTTCCCCTCTGTCACAGGCATCTCCCCTGCCCCATCTTCCCTCTCTTTTTTGGTCTTAAGCCTTCTCCTCATTGCCCCCATTCTCCTCCTGCCATCCTCACTTTGGGATCACATCCAAGGTTTTTACATGCTAGGCAAGCAAAAATACCCCACAGAACCACATTCCCAGCCTCTGTTCATTTTTTGAGTCAAGGTCCTGTTAAACTGTCCACCACTTTACCAGAGATTACCTTAGTTTACTAAGAAATCTGAAAACACGTCTCCGACGCTAGACTGTAATTTAGGGAAATGTGAGTATAGCTCAGGACAGAATGATTGACTAACATGTATCAGACTTTGGGTTTGGCTTCCCAGTATCAGAAAAAGAAATAATTCCTGCAATCTAGAGGGAAAAATAAGTTTTAAAAGAAATAACAAGTACTGATACCCGACAAGTTGTCACAAAGTTGGCATATGCTCCAGCAAAAATCTCTTTGACTTCAGTGTCCATAAGGTCTACAAAAGTAAGACATCCATGTTCAGAGTTTTACCAGGAAAAAATAAATCTATATATAGATAAGTCAAATGTATTCATTTGTTGGAAATTTATACTCTCCTAAATTTTGACTACAAATAGCATAAAGATTAATTTTTAACAGATCAAATGTTATTTATTCACTCAATATATATTTCAGTTGTCTATGCACTTGCATAATGAATTGGAGTTGACATGCTTAGGTGTTTGCTTAAATATGTCAAATCATGTTAATATAATTAAATAATTAATTTGATATCTTCTTTTGTATCTCTTAAATCTTTAGAAATGATTACCCATTACTCTAAGAAAAAAATGTAGCAGTTTAAAATGCAAGTACTAAGAACCATAATCATAGTTCAGTGGGATCCTGTGAAAGAAGGCTGAATGGCATGTCTCCTTCAGTCAATCAATTACGAGCTAGTGGGAACACTCGTACCTTTTGTAGATAGCAGGCAGGTAATTTCAGAGTTCTCTTCTGGGGCCTCCTGATGAGTTGGGTTGCTTGTGTGACTTGGTCCACAGCCTAAAGATACCACCTGGCCAGTGGTGTAGACATATGCAATGGTGTGATAACTACAACAAGAAATACAACACAATGATAATATGATATTCCAAAGAACCAGGCCCTCATGATCTCAAGAAAAATCAAAACGACAGGTTTACCTTCACCATGCAGCCAGCTGTCTCGTTACAGTATTAGTGTTGCAGAGTACTAGGTGACACCCATAAAGAGGTTGTATTAACTTACTAGTAATATTAAAGATAGTATTAGTTAGTGAAGGGGATTTAGTATGGTTCCTATCACGTGGCTTTGTTGGTTTTGTTTTGAGACAGAGTCTCATATAGAACAGGCTTGCCACCATCTCTCTGTGTAGCACAGGATAATCTTGACTGTCTGATTCTTCTACCTTTATCTCCCTAGTGCTGGGAGTAGAGGCATAGCTCACCACCACCACAACACCTGCTACCACTGCCTCCACACCTGCTACCACCGCCTCCACACCTGCTACCACCACCTCCACACCTGCTACCGCCGCCTCCACACCTGCTACCGCTGCCTCCACACCCATTCTATGTGGTTCTAGGGATCTGCTGCAGGTTTTTGTGAGAGCTAGGCAAGCACTCTAGCACTCTGTGCTACATGTCATGTATTTTATGTATTTATTCTTAATTTTTAGAACAGCATAAAAAATGTTAGGCTTCATCATGATGCTGCAAATGTTTGTTTTTATTGATCCTCTTTGCCACGTTTGTTCTTTTCTCTCTGTGTGCCTTCCACTCCCGTAGCATCCTTTCTGCTTTCATGTCACATATGTTCCGTTGCCCACCTTCCTCAACACATTTTTTTCTCCCTTTCTGATCTCTTTTTTTACTTTCATGACTGATCATGTTTTCACCCATACATATACATACAGACAAACAGTAAAAGCTAAGTTCTGCCTGAGACAGAACATGCTTTTGTCTTTTTGAGTCTGAGTCACTTCTCTTAATATAGTAATTTCCATATTAAAGAACTATTCATTTCTTTCTGAAATTTTCTTATTCCATTTTTCTTGATAGGTGAAAAAAATTCATTGCATATGCATATCACATTTTCATTTCCTTTCCATTTATCAAGAGGCTGATTCCATTTCCTGGCTTTAATGAATAGTGTGCAAATGTCTCTGGTAAGGTACTAGAGTCCTTTGGGTGTATGCCCAGGAGTGGTACAGCTGGGTCAAATGATAGTTCTACTTTTAACTGTTTGAGGAATTTCTGTACTGATTTCCATGGTGACTGCACTAGCTTACACTCCCACCAGCACTGGCTTTTTCCCACCCTCACCACAATTCCTTGTGCTTTTTTTCCTTGGTGGCCGCTGTTCTGACATGGGTGAGGTGGAATCTAAAATTAGTTTCCACATGCATTTCCCTGAAGGCTACAGATGTTAAACATGTCTGAAAATGTTCACGGTTCATGTGTGCCTCTTATTCTGAGAACCATCTGCTTATTTCATGACCCGTTTATTAGCAGTTTGGGTATTTTTTTATGTGTTCTAGATCTTAGCCTTCTGTCTGATGTAGATGGCAAGGATTTTCTCCCATTGTTGGCTGCCTGTTCACTCTGCTAATAGCTTTTCTTGCTTTGTATAAGCTTTTAAATTCCATGCAATTCAATTTGTTAATTCTTGGGGCTATCTGTATTCTATTGGAGTCCTGTTCAGAAAGCTCTCCCATGCCTGCATCTTGAAGGATTTTCTTTGTGTCTCCTAGCACTTTTATGGCTTCATGTTTCAAATTAAGGTCTTTGATCCACTTGAGCTCATTTTTTTCATGTATCTGTGTATATATGGTGTCCATGTATGTGTGGTGAATACACATGTAGGTATGCATGCCCACATAAGTGTGGGCAAATGTGTGTGTGAGTTTGTGGGGTCCCCAGGCTCATATCAGAAATCTTCCTCCGTCACTTTTATTCCTTTTTCATTAAGGTAAGGCCTATCAATGAACCCAGCCAAACACCGCTGATACGACTTTCTTGAGAAAGCCCTGTCTTCACCTTCGGAGGCATGAATTATAGGTGGAATACTACACCCACCTGCCATTTACGTGGGTCCTAAGGATATGATCTCTGGTCCTCACACTTGTGCTGAGAGCACTCTAATGACAGCCATCTTCCAGGCTGATTTTGAACTAACTTTTGTGCAGGGTAAGATATTAACCTAATTTCATTTTTATTCGGGTGGATACCCAGTTTTGCTAGCACCATTTGTTAAAGAGGGAGGGTTTTGTTTGTTTGTTTGTTTGTTTTGTTTTTCCCAATCAAATAGCACGTAGCCCCATCTCTGTAAATTTATTTCTGGGTCCAATATTCTATTCTATTTGTTCTAAATGCAAGAATTTTATTTTTTTTAATGTACTGAGGTTAGATACACAAACACTCACAATGCCCTAATAACTTGGGTTATCAAAACCTTGAATGAATGCTAAAAGTCATTATGCTCTGCATGCATGAGATTAATTTGTCTTCTTATCAACTTAACCCTGTCACTCTTATCAACTTAACCCTACCATCTTTGCTATTTAATTCTCTCTTGCCCTCTACTCAGGTCTATATATAGTAAACTTCTAATAATTACTTGTTACATAATTATTAATAGAAATGAAAATTTTAAATTTTAAATTTTCATTTCTATTAATGATTATGTAACATGTATTTCAAAGAGAATTTTTAAGAGATAATTTTTTAAGAAAAAAATCTTTATTAAAAGTATAGCCAAGTGTTTCTGGCTTTCTAGGAAATAAGCATAATAATTTCTATTCAAAGCATTTCTATTTTAAAAGGCCTGGTACCTCCCACACTGTATCTGTGACACGCGACCACTCATTCCTTCTACTAGTTGTGGGCCTCTTCTCTCTCTCCTGGGACTCTGCTGTAGCTGTCCAGAGTTATTACCTCCAAATGTGAACACTTGTCCATCCTGTTTAAAACATAAGGGATCAGATTATTTTCATGTTTTAAAAGGTAACTATCACAAGATGTAATATGAAAGCAATATGTGAAAGCTGTTTGCATCTTTTATTAATTGATTTATAAATTTGCATACATTTATTCCAAAATTATTTATATTTATTTATAAATCTTCAAAAACTTATTTCAAAATTATTTGTATTATTATTCCAAAAATTGTTTATAAATTTATTTATGAGTTTCCTTAAAAACTATGCACTTTGAAGATGTTAGGAATATATTACACACTTAAAATTGCTGAGAGAGGGGGTGGGAAGAGGAGTCAGTAGTTAAGAGCAGGTAATGCTTTCCAGCCACCCATGATGTCAGGCAGCTCACCATCACCCGTAACAGCAGCTCCAAGGGATCTGAATCCTCTTATGCTTACACACACACACACACACACACACACACACACACACACACACACACA